>JABJVR010001044.1:0-19907 GCA_025773905.1 Chitala chitala
GTTGCTGGCCTCGATCGATGTCGCTGATTACCGCGTGGTGTGGAATGCCACGCGACATGTCATCGGTCATCAGTAAGCGAAAAATTCTAATATTCGAATAGTATTCGAATAGAATATTTGAATAGCAAAATAAAACGAATACCGCATCCCTAATCCATATAAAGATCTTTTACAGATTAGCCAGTCTGCTCAAGAAATATTTTTGTTATACAATTATTCTGCATTGTTTTATATAGTTATGTTTCAAAGAGCACACAGTAATCATTTTGAAGAGCAGCGCTAAATTTAAAGTGAAGGTTTAACTTTCATGGGTGCGTAAGATGACACTTGCTGCAGGTGTACCTGTTTACAGCATCTGGGATGGTACGGACCTGTGTGACGCTTGTTGTGGAGTTCACATGCTCTTGTTTCAGCTACTATTTAACCTTGACCTCGGGCACTGAAGGCGTGATTGGCGGATGGACAGTGTAATGGAACGGTGGCAGCTCTTAAGTGCTGTGTGCTCCTAACCTACCTGTGTTTTCAGCACAGGTTTCTTTAAAGAAGTTTGGTATTATTGTACAATTACTGAACTCTGGCCAATAAAAGAACATCAAGGACCCTTGTAGTTTTGTTTTTTATTGTACAAAGCTAGAGAAATGGCCACATCTGCAGTGTCTCTCTTTTAAATGCATTCTACCTGGTGGTCTGACTTAGGCCCAGTCCAGCTTTCTGGCATAGCAGGTAGGATAAAAATGGCAGTGTAGGAATTTCAACCGCTGTGTGCACAAAGGGCCCGAGAGCTGGGGATTACACTGCGGTTAAATAAAACTGGGGAAATGCTGATAGGCTGCCCTTAGAATGTGCCCCGAATGATATAGATCCCACTTGACAGAAAGAGCTATTAATCAAAGTTCAAAATGAGATCCTCATTTACCAGGCTGAATGTGTGACATTCAAAGAAAAAAAATCACAAAATTCTGTGGAAAAGGGAATGCTTTGCATAACCAGTACACTACTTAGAGTTCAATGCAATGGGAAATTTGATTTTGCAACACATTAGGAAGAGGTATTTGGTTGTATTTCGTATTGATTGTTAGCCTTACACAGTCTCAAAAACATTATGGATTTAAAAGGGTAAAGTGCGGCACTGTCTCAGCATCCGCTTACACACTGATCAGCCATAACATTACGACCACTGACAGGTGACGTGAGTAACATTGGTTATCTTGTTACAGGGGCACCTGGAAGTGGGTGCATTGTATTTGGTAGCAAGCCAACATTTTATCCCTGAAGATGTGTTGGAAGCAGAAAAAGTGGTCAAGTTAAATGATTTGAGGGACTTTGATAAGGGCCAAATTGTGATGGCTAGACAATTGGGCCAGAGCAACTCCAAAACTGCAGCTTTTGTGGGATGTTCCTGGTCTGCAGTGGTCAGGACCTACCAAAAGTGGTCTAAGGAAGGAAAACCAGTGAACTGGTGACAGGGTCATGGCTGGCCGAGCTTCATTGATACATGTGGGGAGCGAAGGCTGGTCTGTGTAGTTCGGTTCAATACAAGAGCTACTGTAGCTCAAACTACTGAAAGTTAATGCTTGGGCCAACAGAAAGGTGTCAGAACACACAATATTGCAGTTTGTTGCGTTTGGGGCTGCATAGTTGCAGACTGGTCAGAGTGCCCCTACCAAACATAAAACGTTCAAATAACATTAGCTAAACGTTTAGGGACTATTAGGAACGTTTAGCTAACATTATTTGAACGTTTTGTGTTTGCTGGGCCCATGCTGACCCGAGTCTACTGTCAAAAGTTCCTACAATGGGCACATGAGCATCAGAACTGGACTACAGAGCAATGGAAGAAGGTGGCCTGGTCTGATAAATTGCATTTTCTTTTAAATCATGTGGATGGCCAGGTGCGTGTACATTGCTTACCTGGGAAACAGATGGTAACAGGGTGCACTATGGGAAGAAGCCAAGATGGCAGAGGCAGTGTGATGCTTTGGGCAATGTTCTGCTGGAAAACCTTGGGTCCTGCCATTATTGTGGGTTACTTTCACTCACACCACCTACCTAAACCTTGTTGCTGACCAAGTACGCCCCTTCATTGAAAATGTATTCCCAGATGGCAGTGGCCTCTTTCAGCAGGACAATGTGCCCTGCCACACTGTAAAAATGGTTCAAGAATGGTTTGAGGAGCACAACAAATTTGAGGTGTTGACTTGGCCTCCAAATTCTCTAGATCTCAATCCAATTGAGCATCTGTGGCATGTGCTAGAAAAACAAATCTACTCCATGGAGGCTTGACCTCACAACTTAAAGGATTGACAGCTTGGTGCCAGATTCCACAGCATACCTTCAGAGGTCTAGTGGAGTCCATGCCTTGATGGGTCAGGCCTGTTTTTGGTAGCAAAGGGGCACCTACTCAATATTAGGAGGGTGGTCATAATGTTATCGCTGATAGGTGTATGTTGAGAAGTTTGTAATCCTGAAGTGTTTATCTCACTATTTCTTGTTTTGCTTTGTTTTCTAAAAACAAGAGGTCATGTATATTTAACTGGTTAGCACACTTACCTGCACTTGTGAGGATTACTAGATATTTTTTTGCTGATGGTGCTTTTTTGGGGGGGCTTGAACAAACGGTTATAGCCTGAAAAATATGGTCCTCCAGAGATCCATTTCACAAGTCCATTTCCTAATCACCATAGGGTTTAATTCTCAGTTACAGGTTTATGTTCCTTTCCCTCAATGGACAGGTAAAACAGCTATGCTCGTGAATGAATCCTAATTTCCTCTGCTACATGGTAACAAGGCCTTAGACATTTTTTATTGGCTGTTTCCTAGTCAATTTACATTTAGTGGGGCAAACTCCAAGCAGTACATTCCTGACAGCTTGGCAACGTGGTGATTAAGCTCCTAATAAATTTCATTTCAGGTAGACAGGAGAGGGCCAAACTGCAGTACAGCTTGCAAGACTGTAGTAAATTGGAAAAGTAACATTTTATATTTTGAGTAACCAACAACAGATGCATTACCTGAAATACATATACACTGTGTGGAAAATGTAGGTAATTGTTTCTAAAGTAAATGATCCTGCAAATCACATGGTGATCACTGGTCAGCCCAAATGAGGTTTCAGTTTGCAGGCTAATTACATGAAACATTTAACAGTTGGACTTTGCTAGATAAAGGGTCTGGTCCTATCAGAAGCCTAAAATATTACCTCATATTATACTTCTTTAGATGCACAATTCTGATGCACAATACAGTTCTTTAGATGCGCAATTCTGACATATGCAAATCTGTACTTCTGTAAGAAATTTCTGAGTATTTCATACTCAGCACCATTGGTGATGGTGACCGTGGACCTACAGAAAAAAACAAGCCAGTTCACTAATGAAAAAGAGAAAGAGAAAAAGTTTCATTTTCATCATCATGGAAGTTATTTCAAGGTTGGTTAAGGTTAAAATCTAGTCAGGTGGTCAAATCTATATGTTAAGTGAGCAAAAAATAAAATGCACAGCAAACATTAAATGTGTTTAAAGTCTGCCTTTTGTCCATTTATGTCAAGTCCAATGTTTTTCTGTAAATATTTTGATTTTTTTTTATATATTTGTATAAGTTATAGTTTTTTTACTTAATTTTTATAAGGTTGTTACACACACACACACACACACACACATATATATATAGATGTTGTACTGTTTTAATTTTTTTTACTAAGGTTGTATAATGCTGTTGGTGATGAGGATGTACTAACCACAATACACATTGATCCAAGGTCCTGACTTGTTGTGGTTTCCGCTAATGTTGCCGATTGCCCAGTTCACCGGGCTGCCGGTCCGCCAGAGAGCAGCGTGCAAAAATTGATCCATAACCACAAATAAAAGTGCAGCGTGGACATGGACAGTTAATAACACACTTTACTAAAGGACATCGGCACGGTTCGGCCACTGGCAGCTTTACAGTGTAACCTTTCTCTCCTGCTGTGCAGCTAAGTTTTTATGAATTGTATTGTAATGGCAGACAACAAGAACATTACTTTGTCTTTAAAATTGCCATTTTTGCCATAACCTTTCAGCTGTATGACAAAATGGGTGTTCATTTTCCTTTCATCAACAGTATTTGAATTATGCGTTTTATGTAATTATTTCAAACTCCAAACAGAGTATACATTTTTTTTATTTCAATATATAAAGGCCACTTTTACATTCATGTTCCCAGACTTAAGTGTCCACATATTTGGGCTGTGAAGGGCAAATTCCCATCATGCACGGCGCAGTCATTACACAGCTGATTTTCGACGGTTTTGCCCCTCCGTTGTGGGGTGCGGGCAGGAGTCCCACAGCAGGCCCTGCTGTCGGGCACTTAACGCGCACCACTGGAGTTTTCATTAATGCGTTTTTCTGCACCTCTTGGCGCGGCGCTCACCGGTCATCCGTCTTCCTTTATGGTAATAAATGATGCGAATTTATTTCACCCTCGTCGCAAATGCGCAGAATGCATAGGCCCATGCCATTGCCGTTAGGAGCTGCGTTTAAATTAGACCAGAAAATCTGCATTTCTATTGCAGGAAACAGCTGTGATTGATGCTTAACACCTGATTATTTTATATTTTAATGCTCCCTTGAGATCAAAGGACATGTGGCGAGAGGTAGAATCATTTACTGTAAGAAAAATGACCTCATCTGCAATTGTCTCACTGGCGAATGTGAAGGCTTAGCTAGCGGGGTGAACGTGAACTGAAACTGGCCCTGTAGGGTATTGCCTTTAATATGTTTTAATAATCAGCTAAACTGGCATTGTCTAATTGTCATTCATAGCCAGGCTGTGCCTTGTCATTTCTGGTCTGTAATAGCGAGTTCTGTCTACACAGATAGAATGGGAGCCCGATGTCAGTTATGAGACTGAAATGATGACGAGCGCCGTTTTTGTGCTGACAGAAATTATTTTCTTCATGCTACTGAAATTAAACAAGGTCTTTGTTCTTAGCAAGCACCATATTGGGTGTTAGTTTGTTCTGTAAAAATTTGCTTTGTTTGGTATTTGTATACGGTTTGGCGTTTGCCCTCCATTTTATGTACTTTTTGAACACACAACCTACTGGTTTTGACTGAGAAAACAATGTGGATATTTATGCCTCTAATTCGAGTTGACAGTCTGCAGGGTCTGTGCTGGGTGTCACTGTGTGTGTTGATGTGTGTGACTGATGCTAGCTGCTAGCTGCTAGCTGCTAACTGTGTTCAGCACTATGGAGGTGCCAGCCCTCATTCCCACTCCTGTCCTGTCTCACTCTCATTCTCCCCTTGTGTCTTTGTACCCCTCCCCCATCCTCACAGCATGCAGACCAGGGTTTTTTAAGGCCTCAGCCCAGGCGGCAAGCTGCAGCAAGTGCCCACCACACAGCTACGCCAAGGCGGAAGCCTCCACTGCCTGCCAGTGCGAGAGCAGCTACTACCGCAGGGACTCGGACCCCGGCAACATGGCGTGTACAAGTAACTACCACGGATGTTCACCCGCTCTACGTGATGCACATTCAGGAAGTTCAGGATTGTACTGCAAAGAGTTATCTTCTTTTGTTCTTTAAATTTTTTTAATTCTAAAAGTTTCTAATCACAATTCTTATACAGTGTTATTGCAGCTTAAACTTATGCATTATAGTTCTAAAACCACATTTTGTAATTTTTAAATTTGTATTAGCTTTATGTAGAAATGTTGCTCGCTAGTAACACAAGACTTTTTGTATACCTACTTTTTTTGTCACATCGGGGCTCACATGGTCGCTTTTCGGGTACCTGTAGGGCCCCCTTCCTCACCACGTAACGCCATTTCCAACGTGAACGAGACCAGCGTCCTCCTAGAGTGGGCGCCGCCGGAGGACACAGGGGGCCGCCGGGACGTGACGTACAGCGTGACGTGTCGAAAGCTGGGCTCCGACCCCTGGCGAACGGAGGAGTGTGGCGCCCACGTGCGGTACCTGCCGGGTCGCACGGGCTTGCGCAACTGCTCCGTCATGGTGGCAGACCTGCTGGCGCACACCAACTACACCTTTGAAGTGGAGGCGGTCAACGGCGTGTCTGACCTCGCTGGCCCCAAACGCCAGTTTGTCTCGCTCAACGTCACCACCAACCAGGCGGGTGAGTTATGCCGTAGCCAAAAACATTCGACAACAGCAAGCCGATGTGTGAGAGAGCGCGCTAGAGATCATTCCTCCCTAGATGTCTTCTTATGGTGTCTAAATTTGCTGAAGTGGATTCGTATTTTAGCTTGGTCATGAAAACATAGTTGCCTTGTCTGCAGATTCTGCGGAATACACTACAGGTTTAATGTAATGTTCTTGAAATTATTCCTGTAGTCAGGAAAGCTATTTTTTTAAGAAGAATTATGATGTGCTAATGCTTTTACAAACATCCATATTTGGTGACATAAAATAAATCACTTGCATTAGACCTACAAGTCAATGTTTTTTTTTTTTTTTTTTGTTTGTATGCTTGCTCAGATAGCTTAGCACAACATCTTGGATAGGTATCTTAAATAAACAGTTACATTGTAATAACACAGCTTTTGCAGGTCCATAAAAATTAATAATTCAGTGTGTAGGTCTATGGGGGCTGTAAAATTTTATTTGCTTTCAGTTTATCTATGTATGATTTAAAGTGTTGCTTGGCAATATGTGTACAAACTTGAATGCAAAGCGGGGCTTTGAGTACGTATGCACCTTTCCATATTAGATCATATAAGGTTACCATATTAATTAAATTAGTTAAAATAATAAAGAAGTATTTTTCTCATATTTGCGTGCCATCTACTTGTCTGTACACCCATATTCTCATGCTGGCAAATTTATTCGAAACCTGAAAACACATAATACATAGCGAAGCTCGATGTGCAAATGGACGAGTCGGTGCCTTCTCAAGCTGCTCTTGCAGTGTGATTTTTAGGTGAAAATCGCCCACTCCCTGCCATCACTCTGGCCAGTTTCCCCTCCAGAGGTATTAGTCCAAAAAGCACTCAAACGTGGGCTTTCAGCGCCAGCATATTAAAAACAACGACGCCATGTAGCAATCTAGGGCCTCCAGTTTTAAGATGATAATTTTGCAGGAAAGTAACACACACACACACACACACACACACACACAAACCCCCCACAAAGGGAGTGGGTGAACTGTCATCAATCAGCAGGAACTTTTGTCACTGTATTCTCAGTAAGGGTATATGAACATAAAACGTTGCAGCGTTTAAACAGAGAACAAAACTGACTAATGGTGAAAGTGAAGATGTGGCTGGGCTCAGCTCTGACCTATTCTCTGTTCTTACCAGTACTGACAAATCCGTTATAACCAGTGCTGAGAAGTCTGTTGTAACCAGTGCTGAGAAGTCTGTTCTCCCGAGTGCTGAGAAATCTGTTCTAACTAGTACTGACAAATTTGTTGTAACCAGTGCTGAGAAGGCTGTTCTACCCAGTACTGAGAGATTTGTTGTAACCAGTACAGAGATAGAAGCTCAGACTTTTGTGAACCTAGGCCTCCATGTAAACTACCACTCTTTATTGCCTCTGGTTGCAATGAGGAGACCTCTGGCTATGGGAATGAAGTCTTCATTAAAGTAATGAAGCCTAATGGGGACTGATGACTAGTCTGTTTTATCTAGGTGATTGCAGTAATTACCCACAATGCCTGCTTGCTGCTGACCACCATGTGTGAAGTAGTTCTGCACCATAAAGGGTACTGAATATTAAACATTTTTATGGTTTCATTTACAGCTCGAAGTAGTCATAATCTTTGATGACTTCAGTAATAAAATAATTAATTAAAAAAATTCCAGTAGGGCCATTAGTATACATTATTTTGTTACATCCCTTGTTACTGAAATTAATTCAGCTTTGTCATATATTTATTTGCATTTATAGTATCGTGAGGTTTAGTAAAATTAGGACATAGGAAAAAATTTTCCTAAAAATCAGCTTTTTTTTTTTTTTTCATAACTGATGACCTGAGAACAATACACTTTCTACTTGAAAGTACATCTGTATTTATCACTTATCTATTTTTCTCCACAGTTATGTTTTAAAACAACATATTTCACTGTAATTAAAGTGATGGTGTAGAGAGGACAGAACACAAAGAGCAGCAGGGGAGGCCTTTCTTGGCCAGACTAACATTAAAGAAGTGAACACTAATTTTCTGAAACAGGTAAAGCCTATATAGGCAGTGTCAGCGTCAGAAGGGGCATCGGTGGTTCTGTCCAGCTGTCCACAGAAAATACTTGGACTGGGAGAATAATATTGGTGAGAGGACTGATACGTAGACATGATTTGGGTTTTTTTTTTGGCATTTAAAACTTCTCCAAAATAAATTGTAAAATAAATCTATATATCAAACTAACCCATGTAGTTAATGTAAATTTTAAAGTTAGCATGCTGAGTGATGTTTCAGCAACATACTGAAGAATTTTAATATAAATTCACATTTGTACGTACAGGCAGGATAGTGTTTATTTTAAAATCATAAATGGCATTCTGTGTAAAAATATTAATGTAGTGTCATCACACCTGTTCTATTTTCCATTATTACGCCTCTAGAACGGCTGCCACGTAATACAAAATCCACATATCTGCTCATGTGTGTTAAGGATATACTTATATATTTTAGTCATTTAAAAATAATATATGTTGATAAAATTTTTACATTTATCTAAAAATAATACATTTTAAAAATGAAAAAAAAAATGTCATCAAAATTATCTTTGCTTTGCTCACTGTCCTAGATATCATTTAGAATTTCCTTGAAGTACAAATGCCAAGTGATTGTTTCTGTTATCCATGTGTATAAATAAAATTTCATAATACGGAGGCAGCATACCATAAATGCCAGTTTTAAAAACATTTTCAAAGACTTTACATTTTAAGTTAGCAGCAGTGGCTGGCAACATTAGGATTTATCTGATAAAATTTTTCAAAATAAAAGTTATATTGCTATTATTAAGGACAAAGGATTGCCATGAGACGTAGTAACATTTTAGGAGACTGTGCTCCAGCTGTACTCGCGTACTACAGGTGCCTGAGACACAAATGAGTCACATGTATGTGGTCACCTGTAACTGACTGCAAGTGACAACAAGGAAGGGACACACAGGTGGAGCCTGGTATTTACATGGCTTGTGAGGTGAGCTGTGATTGGCTGTGACAACAAGGAAGGGATACATACAGGTGGAGCCTGGTCTTTACATAGCTTGTGTGGTGAGCTGTGATTGGCTGTGATAACAAGGAAGGGATACATACAGGTGGAGCCTGGTCTTTACATAGCTTGTGTGGTGAACTGTGATTGGCTGTGACAACAAGGAAGGTATACACACAGGTGGAGCCCTGTCTTTACATAGTTTGTGTGGTGAGCTGTGATTGGCTGCCAGTGACTTTCAAACCAGACGTTTTGGAGATAAAAAAACCTTTTATTTTATTGTAAGTTTAAAAGTAAATTGTCATTGGTGCACATAGGTGGCCTATCTGTAGTTACACTGGTAGAATTCTTGCCCTTTCTATGCTGGAGACTAGGGTTCAACTTTTGTGTAGTGCAATTTTACCCCCCACCTATGGGCTAAATAGCCTCATTGCCTGGTAAGCACTATGGGACAGAATCAGGCCAGGGAGTAAATCTTTGAGGCAGTCTGGTATTTGATTCAACGCCCTTTCTTTAACTCATCCGGTTAATATTTTGTACACCTTTGGACTACAACCCCATAGTTATTCTCCAGTTGCCTCTGCCCAGGTTTGTGCCACAGAAAGGTTTATGTTTTCAAACGAGGTACATCAGCACCGAGCGCTGTGTTCTGAGACAAACCCTGTCCACAGTGACGTGTGAACATGGCTACAGCCTACAGACGCAGGCACATTCTTATACGGTTGTGTGCAGCATGTACATCAAAGAGAATTCGTCCTCCTCAGGACCACTGTCAGCAGCAGAAAATGATGGGGTGCTGAGGGGTGTTGACTTTCATTACAGAAAACATGGCCATTTCTATACAGAAGTAGGATGAGATGGCTGTTCCCTCCCAAAGAGCCGTGTCATTCAAAACCACGTTTGCCCGTACTTGGCTAAGCATTTATATTCGGCCTGTTTGCAGGCAGCCGTCGCTTTAACGTTAAGAAATCTTCACAAGTACGATGAGCTCTGCTGTTTGTTAACAGTGTTATACAAGCATTATTAGAACATGGCTGTAACGTTTTTTTTTTCTTTTTTTCTATGCCAGTTGAAGAAGAGACTGTAGCTCAAGTCTCTGAGTTGCGGTGCTCTGTGTGCTTCATCGATCTTCCTCTTAAACGCCATGATGTAAATGTCACTTTAATATGCATCTCGAGTCACGGACACTGCAGAGCACGAGAATGCCAATGGCGGCTGCCCTTTAAACAGGACGACGTAAAGCCTGTTTACTTGGGAAAGGGTGCTTCATGCAGCGTTGCTCATAATTAACATCTTTTTATATCATTTTTTGCTGAAGAAGCAAGAGCTTTTTTCCCTCCTTTTTTAAACACTTTTCCTCTGAACTAGATTGCAGTGCTAATTCAATGAGATGCAGGTGCAAGTAATTGCATATCCCCCCATCATACTGCTGAGAAGCTTTTACATATCAGGGACAAACACCATCTATGAACGGCTGGATTCACCGCGTCATTGATTGCTCTCCACAGCAACGGTCCATTCCTGACGGTTCCCCAAGTGGCGGTTTAGTCCGTGTCAGTTTCCCTTAGTCAATATCCTTAATTACTCATGAGTTAATTGGCCTTGTTCGCATGCATGTAGCAGGGTGGATTTTTATGTGCTCATTTGGGTGTAGGGTGGGATGAATGGTCGATTTGTCAGAGTTCAGAAATTGAGTAAAATTTCATTGGGGGGGAGCTCCAGATGGCATTGCTCATTTTCTAGTCATATGACCTGAACAAAGTTGTGGGAAGTGGAGGTTATTCTTCAAACAGCAAACATAATTGTTCCACAGTGTGGAAATGACTCTGGAATGGAGAGATGGACTCCCAACCACAGATGTCTATGGTTTTCTCCTGTCCCACAGTTGCCATGACACCTCTTTTATGAAAGACACTAAAACAAAATTACATATAGAGCAGGGCTGAGCATGCTAAACAATCTAAAGGCAAATTATAATTTAACTTTAATTTCAGAAACCACATATCCAATACAGGTTTGTGAAGGACTGCAACCTGTCTCAGACATCAAGACATTATGATGGTGGGCAGGTTAGTAACCAAATCACATGGAATTCACACACACACACACACACACACACACACACACACTCTAATGGCAATTTGTAGTTGGTATTTTACTCAGTATAATGTCTTTGCAAGTGGGAGGAAATGCATGATGCTTGGCTGGGCTTTTTGGAAGTCTGTCAGTTGCGGTTCCTCATCCAGGTGAAGCCTGACACCTGACCCAGTTGGTAAGGTGTGTGTGTGTGTGTGTGTGTGTGTGTGTGTGTGTGTGTGTGTGTGTGTGTGTGAGATAGGGTGGCTGCCATTCTCAGTTCATTAGCTCTGGATTGGAGCCAGGGCTGTATGGCTCGCCTTGCCTGTTCCCAGACTCAAGGTGAGGGGTCTCAGAATGGACGACGTAAAGAACAGCCTTTTTGCTTCCCCCCCATTTTGGCAAGCACACCAGATGGGACTCACCAGATGGGTTAAATATAAATGCAGACTGCAAACTGGTGTTCAAATGATAATGTAAAAGTAACTGACACGTTTACCGAGACCTTTAGAACCTTTCTTTGAGAAGATGTCATTTTTACACAGGTTGGTGGACACACAGAACCTACAAAATATCAGTGATTAATAAACCTGGTTTTGTTATCGAAAAAAAAAGGGGCGTTACAAAAAATGTGTTACGATGAGGTGAGAACTTTTTATTAAAAAACTTGCTTTAAGTGAAGCCTGTATGGAAGCTCTCACCTGTGGTCTGGTCATTTATGTTAGGGATGACAACCTGCTTACATCTGGTGTGTGTGTCAGGCTCTCAGTAAGGAGGTGTGTGCTGCATAGTGATGTGTGTTACACACCCAGGCCTCCATTCCTCCACTGTGGAGTTGTGAGTGGAGTGTGGGTGGGTGAGTGGAGTGTGGGTGTGTGGGTGGGTGGGTGGGGGTTGATTGGGCAAGTGCCAGATCCAGATTTTCAGTTTGTTCAAGTTTTCAGCTGCCAAGAATTCTGGCGCCTCACACAGTGGCTCGGTAAGAGGATCCGTTAGCTTTCTACAAATGGCAGCGCATCCCAGCCGGGGCCTTTAATTAGTGCATCCACACGTTGCCTCGCTTTCCGGGATGCGCTTCTTGTCACATCCAAGTGTTCAATCTGTTAATTAGCGCCGGTCCCGAACGCATGAGGAAGGAGCACCGTGGCTTGTTGTGCATAGAGGCAGCCATGGATGTAATGACATGCAGAAATATTTCACAGACAAACAGAGTGAGAAATTGCCTTACTATTACTGCCACTTGACGGGTAATATGTATGTACCTGCATAAAAGGTGCTATAGACACATGAAACATTTGAAACTCGCCATGCTCATTATGAAAAACATTAAAAAACACTGTATTGTGTCATGTGATATAATTATGGCTCTTCTCTGGGGATCTTTGTTTCCCTAACCTGTACATGCAGATATTTTAGTCTCCAGAGGATTTAATGTGTTTATAAACCCACGTTCCACTTCAGTGGGGTGTTTTCTCGATGCGTGTGATCGGCGGTGTACTGTATGTTAGAATTGAGCAACCCATCATGGGTAAATCTGAGGATCGATAGAGAGAGAGAGCCTCGTGTGACGCTCCGCAGCAGAAGCAAACGCGGCCGGGCTTCAGGACGCTAATCCCGGCCTCAACTGCTGAGTCCTTTTCCTGCCTCCTTCATCTCCCTCATCATGGTATCCTGTTGCGATGTATTCTGTTTCAGGCTTTTAAGATAGGAACGATTGTTGGCTTTTTATTTTTTTTTTGTGGGAGGGTGGGTCGAGTTACACTTTGTTTAGAGATGGGAAAAATACTGAATCTCGTCCTTCTCTCTGCACGCCCGGTATACTGTAACATAAAGGCATCCGAGATGAGGACGGAGGTATCGGTTCTGCACCTCGGGGATCACTTGAATGCACTTAAATGCTCTTTATCTCACGGTTACAGTCTGACGCTTCCATTGAGATACACAGAAAGGGGTTAGATTTCAGCATTCCGCATTTCATTGGACAACGATTCTAGCAGACACTTTATAACACACTCTCTATGCCTCGTGACAGGTTAAGCAACACAACACAGCAAAGATATAGTCTTTGCCTGTATATTGTTTGGTTACATTTTGTATATTAATTCTTTTAATGATTTTCATGGAGCTGTAATATTCATTGTAAAGAGAAGTTATTTTACAATAATAATGAGCCAATGAAAGATAAGTGTTTATATTAGTTTGGCACAATTGATACATTTTTAAATACTAAATTACTCATAATATTGATTGTGCTTATATGAATAATTGCTACAAAAGAACCTTTATTATCTGAATAATCTTACCCAAACAATTATACAGACTGTTCCTCTGCTAATTGACAACTTACATATATACAGTTAAAGAAATTTCCAGATTTGGCCTATGCAGCATGTTGCCAAGGATGTACAAATTAGGAAGAACAGTACAGTTTTTCTCTGAACAGCATCTGAATATGAATAGAGATGGAATGGTATAAAGATGCAGGTCCACAAGTCTTTGCGAAATTATATTCTGTTCCTGGACTGTACACCTTTCTCTGTGTCACCTATGGCTGCGTGTAGCAGTGTCCTCTGTGCGTGGTGATGTAACAGATCGTTTTTGATCTGTCCGCGTAGCCCCCTCGCCTATCAGCGTGGTGAAGAAGGGGAGGACAGCCAAGGACAGCATCGCCCTCTCATGGCAACAGCCCGACCACCCCAACGGCATCATTCTGGAGTATGAAATCAAGTACTTTGAGAAGGTAACTGAAGCTGCACTCTGTCCTGTTCTGGGACAGAGCTCTGTATACAGCCTTGTGTCCTGAGTCCAGCTCTTTGTCTTTGATAAGGGACTTTGTGATATACCAGTTAGGTGTGCTTACTTGATTCTGACAAATTAACCATCGTAGATACATGATTAAAGGTGTCTGTTTTTTGTTGTGGATGGAAAATTGAGCCTGGAATTTGCTGTAGAAATATAATTTAGGAATGAAGACAATAAAAATAACATTAGCTTATGGAGATGGAATTTAGAATTTTTCTTTTATTTTTTTATTGCATTAGATACTGTTGCTTATTTAGAAATGTGTTCTCGGACTGAAACGCCAACTCTGTATATTTTGAATATAGAGTGCTTCTAGCGTCTACAAAGTTTACATGGCCCAGAGGATTCAGCTGTGGTTGAAAGAGGAGGTCTCTTATAATACTGTCCTTTACCAGTGATGGATTCCCACACCGTGCAGCCAAAAATAATTAAAAAGATAAAGTTTAGACTTGCTGGGATATATGTCAATGATCTCTGCTAATAGTCCAGACTGCTTAAAGTGTACAAACTGGTTGGCACTCCCATTAAAACTAGGCCACATTGAATCTGTAGTTTTCTAGACTGTAACACTGAGTTGTGTTTTAACTTTGAGACAGCTAAGTTACTATATTGTTTGGTTGTTCTGGGTGGGGTTTATTAGGATCAGGAGACAAGCTACACCATCATCAAGTCGAAGGAGACAGAGGTGATCGCCGAGGGCCTCAGGGCATCTTCTGTCTACGTGTTCCAGATCAGGGCACGCACCGCCGCGGGATACGGCGGATACAGCCGCCGCTTTGAGTTCGAGACCAGCCCCTATCGTGAGTGCTGCTCTCAAAACTTACTCTGTGAGTGTGCGTCTGTGTCCATGTGTGTCTGTTTGTGTTTGTTTAACATCTAAGTATGCCTTATATAAAAGATCATTTCTTTCATTTTTTTTATGGTCGGAATTTAAGTTTTCCCACACAGTAAAGCATTCAATGTCATCATAAAAGAATTTAAAATTTTAAAATGTGCCTAATGTCTTTTGCTTGGTGTCAGGGTACTTGATGTGAGATCACTAATTCTATTAAAAACAGAGGCAACGACAAGTTCCTAAATTCAGATGTTTGTGTGTGGATGTCAGTGTGCCTCTTCTTTTAAAGAATACTTGTTTAATATGAGTTTGCTCTCAAACAACTTAAACATGAGAAATGAGACACTTTTCTCTGAGCTCACAATACAAATCCAATCCAAACCAGTGTACTGTAAGAGAGGAGTTCCTAAACAGCTGAAAAACGTGCTGTCCCCCTTTCCTCTTAGTCACCTGGGAGTGACCGCTTCACCTTTTACCTTTTTAGACAGTTTTCCCTGCACTGCACAGGTGATTGATAAATCAGTTTAGCCGCATGTGGTCAACTGCTATGAGCCTGGATTGGTGTTTGAAAGACTTCAAAGGTCAGGTTCCACCACCCTTTCCGTGACAGCTGATGGAGCAAGTTGCCATAGAAACGCATCCCTACAGGAGACTTCGCCAGCCTGTCTGTCTCCTCTCAATCAGTTATGTATGCCTACAAACAACTGCAGTGTGCGTTGACTTCCCCCTTTGCCTTGCCATGTTTTCCTAATCGTACTGAGGTTAAAATAATCTGACGTCAACATGATCCTTTTACTGTACCATCTACAACAGAGTACATAATGTACACAGAACTTAAATCTGAACACACCAGTATATTTTATATTCCAAGTAGATGACTTGCTGCATTTCTTTATGATAAATTTTTCTGGGCCTTGTTTTTGGAGAGTGGAGGTGCTGGCTGAGACTTTGATACTGCTTATATTTTTTGTCATAAACTAATTCTTCTCTGCGTGGCTTTGAAGGTAAGTACCAGTGTGGAGCCAGCGTTAGCGCGCTCATCACGGCCTCTTCATTTTGCTGTTCCAGTAGCTGCATCCAGGGACCAGAGCCAGGTTCCCATCGTAGCCGTGGCTGTCATCGTCGGCGTGGTGCTGCTGGCACTAGTCACGGGGTTCCTGCTCAGCGGAAGGTAAAGCACGTTCCCTCATCGCCCCTGGATGTGCCCAATCTGTGGACAGGAATGCTGTGTTTTAGCTTTTTATCTTAGCGCACGCTGCACTGCCCCTCTGTTACCGTAGGCCTCCAAGCTGTCCGCACGTACTGTGCATAATTGATTGGAGCTCATTAATTCACCACAGGCTCCTGGGCCTAGTGTGTGCACTCCACACAAAGTGATTGGCTGTCATTCATGCGCCTTTGGCTTTTTGGAGGGAAAAGGCCTTGGCTGAGACAAGAAAACTCACATTTTTTTCAGAAAGTGGGAAGACTGAAAATTGCATTGCACCACTATATAATTACCAGGCAAAAGAGCAGCCGGGCTTGGGAAGTATCAAACTGGGGAGAAAAAAAAACCTTTGGGTTGCAAAGAATTATTTAAATAATGGTTGGGCTATCAGGCAGACAAACAAATTGTAGTTTGCTTTTGTTTATTTATTTATTTATTTATTTTTCCAAACTGCTTTTTCAGCTTAGTGTCATGAGGAGGGCAGCATCTATCCCAGATACCACAGGATGAGCTCTGTTATTCAACCCTGTATGGGGCTGCCAGTCTGACACAGGGGACGAACACACCAATGACACAGAAGCAGTGCAGAATGCTGTGTTTGCTTCCTGTATGCGGCATGTGTGCTGACACGCCCTTTTCCCATCACTCATGGAAAGCACTGCAGTGGTATTTAAGCCCGTCTGTATGTCGCCATCTGTCAGACTCGGCCGCACGTGAACGGGGATTGACATTTTCATAGGCTTCGCTCAGCGGTTAGTATCGGCATTAAGCCCCGCCTCTAGGAGACTGACTGCGTTTGTAAAGCTAAGCTGCTGGCGGTTGGACACGGGGGCGCTTAGCCCGTTGCTATGTTCACTGCTGACGTTTCTAGGAGTCATCTACCAATTGCACTGTACAGGAACATTCAAAGATGTTCTGATCAGTTGTTTTGTGTCTGTTTGTCTAAACTATGCTGGATTATTTTCTTTAAAATGCCAGATAGTTATACACGCCTTTGGTGGAATTAGTGAATCATGGATGGTTTTCTTCAGAAAACAAATACTGATGAATTAAGTTTCCTAATACTCTTGAACAATAAGATAACCCCTATATTAACGTGGCATAATACAGTATTCTCTTAAATCAGATCGGCAGTTAACTTTTATGTCATATTTTAAACTACTTTTTACCAGTAATAGAACAGAGTAACTGTTAATCTTCATTTTAGCATTTAAGTATTTTTGGTTTTGTCGTCATCAAAATTTTGACATTGGATTAGCATACACTACCCCATTTGATAAAGTTTAAGATATAAAGAAAATGTTCTTGTGTGATTAAATGTTTGGTGGACAGCATGAGTATTAATAATTTAGCACTTAAAATCTGTGGAGTGGGTTCAGTTTTGGATTGTGAAGACTGTCAAAACAGAAATGTGGATTAATTAGGCAATTAATTAGCCGGGTGACACAGCTGCCCTTAAGGGATATAGAGTTGATAACAGTAGGCGTTTGCAGTGAAAAATGCCTTTTTCAGATGTTCTTTGGAAGGTCTCTGTTATCTCCTATCTGTCCTTGAACTGCTGCCCTACATTGTCGCATAAACTACACCGAGATCACGAGCAAGGAGCAAGTGATGGATGAAATCTCCAACAAGGTGGAAGAGTTTTCCCGAGCTACATGCCGCGTGGTGGTCGATTCTCAAGGACAGGCTCAGTGGCATGCTCAAGGAAAAGTGTGCTGCACTCTACAGCCAGGCCAGCACGGCTGTCAGGGGAGCAACGATGGCCCGAGAACCTCTAATCTAAATGGCCATCAAATGTTTTAATGTTTTTCATATACTTGTGTGTCTGTGTCTGTGTGTGTTTGTGTCTGTGTGTGTGTGTGTGTGTGTGTTTTTCTAAAACTATGTTAACATCCAACCTTTTATACTAGCACAGTAAAATTTAAGTTGTAGTGTTTTGAGTGTATTATTATTATTATTATTTCCACTAATTTTAAAAGTTTTAACAAATCATATTTTTAAAATGCCTCTTTTTTTAGGTAATAGTGTATGTTAAAAAGCCTTCATTCAGTAAATTTTTGTTTCTTTTATTTTACATTATGACCTTAATAGTGCATAATGATCTCTCAATAACACATATTCTCTCTCAGTACAGATCATATTTGTCCTGATAATGAGGCCAGTTAGCTGTGGACAGTACAATAGAAGCAAAAGGCAAATCATTTGTCTTTTTCCACTAACAGGACACTGATTGGCTCAATGACCATTTAGCACAATGTTGATTGGCTGAGCAGATGGCACATGATAGCATGATAGGGCTTGGGAAGGGCACTGGGGGTGTCCTTTAGAAACCTTTACCTAAACGGGTTGCTGGGGAAGAGTGGTCTGCTAGGCCTTAAATAAAGTCCAAAACTTGCTGACTAGTGGATCCAGTGAAGCGAGCTCTTTGTGTTCCCAGTGCAGGGGCTTAGGGTATAGAAGACTTTCAGTGTGTGTGAAGTTGCATTTCCATGATAGTATTGAAAAGATCATCCAAAATAAACACATTCATGACAAGAAAAATAAACACATTTGTCAGCTAACTGTTGGATTTTTGGCATCATCTGCTTAAGCTACTTAATGTTGATATGCTACATAATGTTGATAATGCAGTAAATAACTGACTTCAGTTATTCTGCAGTTTGAATAATACAGTTCTGTCACTACACTGACTTGAATCATTCGTTTTGGGCAGATGAGCTTCATGTTTGTAGAATGATGTTGACTTAGACTGTTTCCTTCCTACATTTATTTATTTAAATATTGCGTGTACAAAATTTTGTTGACGTTGGCTTGTGTGTGTGCCTTTTTTGAGCAAAGATAAAAAAAAAAACAATTTACCTATCCATGTATTCTCTGTTCAGACAATGAGTGCTTTATCCGCAGAGTGAATTCAATTAGCAAGACTGCATCAAGGAAGACTGATGACAGGGTGCTTTTCATGGGAAATGTGATGGGGGGGGAGTCAGTGTGAATCCGAGGTTGGGGGTGTATGACACAAAAAATGACATGGCGTATATTCATCTCAGACGTTGCGGATACAGCAAGGCTAAGCAGGATCCGGACGAGGAGAAGATGCACTTCCACAACGGCCTCCGTAAGTCATCAAAGAGACAACCTCTCAGGTTCACGCAAAGTTCACTACTGAGATTCCTCAGATCTCGTTTTGATGGGCAGCAGGCTAATATTTCCAGTGAGTTAACTGTTAATCTCTGCCGACAGCATCTGTACTAGTAAAATCACTGCCTATACCTTTTTTAAAAATTCAGTTTGTCATGACTTATTTAATGTTATGACGTGTGGTACTGGTCAAATTGAGGATTATATTACACTCTGCTATACAACAATGGCTCTGTTTGCTCAGCATTTAAGAAAGATGACATTTAACTGGATTTTGTCAAGAGTTTGATATTGACTTAAAGTATCTTTCTGCTTTTGTCTGTTGAAATGCAAACGGGAAGTGAAATAATGAGTACAAGTATTTTTTAACTAATTGGAAACAGACCTATCAGTTTAAAAATTTAAAGAGCATTCACATTCAGTCTCTATTTCTCTACTGATTTACAGTTTTTTTAACTATACATGAATTCTTTATGTATGACTAGTGTTAATTTTATGTTGTAATATTTACCACTGTTTTCCGTCAGCAGCAATTACGGCTCTGACTTTTTTTTCTCACCCAACACATGAGCTTGTCCTCACTCGGCCGCCCCCCCGGGGGGCGGCGCCCCCCCCCCGGGGGCGGGGGGCGGGGGGGGGGGGGCCGGGGGGGGCGACGCCACAGGGGGCCCGCCCCCCCCCAGCGAGGGGGAGGGGA
>JABJVR010001045.1:0-19904 GCA_025773905.1 Chitala chitala
TGTGTGTGTGTGTGTGTGTGTGTGTGTGTGTGTGTGTGTGTGTGTGTGTGTGTGTGTGTGTGTGTGTGTGCGCGCCTGGTCTGCAGTGTAAGCATGACAGTGGTGAGGGATTCGTGTTTCACTGTTGGGGGCAGGGTGTGGACAGAGGAGACAGAACATGGGGTACAGCAGGCAGACCTGACCGTGTCCCTTTGTGCACCTTGACAGCATCACCATCAAAGACGTGAAGGTGCTGCTGCCCCAGATCAACTACCGTGTTCCCAACATGCGCTTTCTGAAGGACAAGCTGCAGGTTAGTCAGGCAGTGCACTGTTCTCACATATTTGGAACCATTCTGTTGTCAACTTGTCATTTAAAAAGCTAACCAGTAAAACTCTAGATCAAACTATACAGCCTCATCACATACTGTCACACAAAATATTTACTTTCAGCTATACAATGTGTCATTAAAATAAATACAGTTTCCTCTGTCTGTTGCAAGGGTCGGCAACCTGCAGCTCTGGAGCCTCATTGGGCTCTTCCACCCCTCTGCAGTAACCAAAACTGGCTCTTTAGGGCTTTTTTGATAGTGATGGTTGCAGACCTCTGGTTTATTGGGTGTCATAGAGAAAGCCATACATTAGATTTATTACGTCTACCATTAAATGGTATATCAACACCTTTACAGATTGTGTATTATTACAAGTAAACTGTATATTACACATTTACATGGTAATGCTTACCTGATGTTCACATATAGCACATACAGTTTATATTTTTGTAGGTTTTTACATTAATCTAAACTTTAGTATGTATGAAAATCTGTATAAAGGACTCCTGAATGTTTACCTGTTCATTGATTTAAATGCCTGGAATTATCAGGTATTTACATATTACTAAAATAAGGCAGTAAAGCTGTGATTTCTGCATGGTCCTAGTGTATCCTAAAGAATGAATTAAACATTTAGAATGTAAGGTCTAATGTCTTGACGTGTCAGGTTATTAAACTAGTCGATCCTCCTTGTTCTATATTTGGTAGTCTGTACCATAATGCTTCATTGGGGTTTGTGAGTCACAGATGGGTTGAGTCAGTACGTTACTATTTATAACATACAAGACGACTGACGCAGTATCAATATATTATATGAATGAAAGTGGGTTGACTCAGTATGCTAATATATTAAAGATTGGTTTATGTTCAAAGTTTAGACTGAAAAAGGAAATGTTCGATTTTGATCTCAGAGGACGAAATTGTATTGCCAGTTAAACTATTATTAGAAACAGTAGTAATACTAGTATTGATTCCTTATATTTGTAGCAATTAATATACATTAGTTTACATTTTCAGATGTACATATGTATTTACTTATCATATGAATTCAGATATGATGCATACCCTTCTATCATGGATTTTGATGCAGAAATGAAAAAGACCTATGTGTAATGCACAGGTTTACTTCCGGGTCAGTGTAGCACTGTGTTGGAAGTGATTGCGCTTTCTTTAAATGTATGCCCTGTTCCTTTAAGAGTGACACGGTGCTATATTGAGAAAAGAAGATGGTTGTAGCCGTTTGTTCCCTTGCCTGTTATTATCTGTTAATGAGGTGCCTGCAGTTCTTTACGAGTTAATTTACCAAATCACGTGCTTACTACCAGGATTACTAGAGTCTCTGCTGAATGTGGTTTCGTAGTGATATTATAATTGTTCAATATGCACGCCAGGTTTGTTTATAATTATTAAAGTTGTGACTGGCCATACACTGCAGTCTTTCAACAGCAAAAACCCTGAAGTTTTTCAAGTTGTGCTTTTTTCCGTGACCGTGACTCTTGAGGGATGAAAGATCCACAGCCATTTTGTCAGATGGTCGCCTGTTACACAAACAATACCACATTGAAAAACAAGTAGTTAACAGATAAATGCACAGAGGAATCCTCACCTTCAGCATTCTTTGTTATTTTGTCCTTAGTTGCCTATAGTGTTAATGCACATGGTTTCTCATCTCAGTATTGTAGTTTGTTTTTTCAAAGGCTTCTGTCAAAATGCAGACTCACTGCCACAACTTGCCTTAAAGACCCTGTTCACTGACTCAGCTGTTTTTAGAAACATTTTTTTTGTTCCGTTCAGTATCCCTGGATTGCAGACGTCTTGGCATGTGTTGTTTCCTTGGTGCTAGTTTGCATTCTTTCAATGTACAGTTTATTTCATTAAGAGGAATGATCTCTAGCTCCTGGTGTGTGTATGTATGTGTGTGTTCCCTAGGAGGTAGAGGCCCGCTGTGACTTATCCTTCCCTCACTTTGCCCAGCTGTACAGAACGCTGATGTTTGACGCACAGAGGAGTGTAAGTACAGCTCTCCTTGCTCACACACACACGTGTACTGTTATGTTTGCACATGCTTTGCACGATTGGTTCTTTATAATAGCAGCTAATGATTCATGTTTTCACACCAGCAAACCTAAAACCAAATGTCCAGCTCATGTGTCGATTTTCACATACATGCACACATTAAACCCACAAAGAAACAGACCTATACCTACAAACAGACAAGACACAAGGAAGAGTAAAAAATTTGTAGCGCTTTTCACTCTATGTATGTAAAAATAAAGATGATTTTTGTCTCCTAGAATGTTATACAGTCATCCCTTCACATTCGCAAGGGTTAAGGGCGGAAGAGTGCTGTGAATGTCAAATTCACAAATACACCTCATGCACAACTATTAGGCAACTTCTATTCCTGAGATTTTTCCTGTTGAACAAACACAGCGCTGTCAGTCAAAAATGTTAATAAACCTCAAACCTAAATGTTCAAAGGAAAGTGAGTTTTGGCTTTCTCAGGAATATGTAAGTGTTTGCAATTATTAGACAACTATTGCTGTGCAAAATCATGCAACTAAATGAAAAACTAAAGTGTTTCCACCGTCTCACTTATTTTCAATTGTAAAATTGCAACCACAGCCTCCAAACAGTGTTTAAGGAAGTGTATTGTCTTCTTGTCACGGTTTGGCAAAATGCCAAAAAGGAATGCAGGACAAGCTTAATTGTGATAAGGAACTTTAATAAGGAAACCAGATCAACAGGGATTTATAATACTAAATGCTCTGAACTGGGACATATGACCAACTACCAAATAACCAACAAGGGACTGAGAAGTGAGGAGTTTATATAGAAGGGGAAATCAAACAGGGACAGGTGAGCACGATGAAGCTTTTAAGGAAAAAGGCATGAAATGAGATAGTGACCTAGAGTAGAAAATGACGCCTAGTGGTAGAAGATAGAAGGCAGAATCCAGGGCATGACACTTCCCACACTACAAATCTCATGTTTAAGAAGGGCCCACAAGTTCTCAATAGGTTTTAAGTCAGGTGAGGAAGGGGGCCAGATCATTATTTGGTCATCTTTGTGGCCTTTGCTTGCTAGCCAAGCAATGGAGTACTTGGATGCATGTGATGGAGCATTGTTCTGTGTAAAAATCATGGCCTTCTTGAATGATTCAGACTTCTTCCCGTGCTGCTGTTTGAAGAAAGTTTCTAGAAGAACCTGCCAGTAGGTTTGGGAATTCAGTTTAAGTCCGTCTTCAACCCAAAAAGGTCCAACTGGCTCATCCTTAATAAAAGCAGCCCAAACCAGTACTCCTTCTCCACCTTGCTGGCATTTGACCCGAAGTGGTCCCACGTGTCCATTGTTGATCCAGCCATGGGCCCATCCATCTGGTTCATCAAGAGTCACTCTCACTTCATCCATCCATAAAACCTTAGAAAAATCTATCTTCAGGTATTTCTTGGCCCAGTCTTCATGTTTCAATATGTTAGTCTTGTTCAGTGGTCTTGTTTAATGTTTCAGCCTTTCTTACGTTAGCCATGCCTCTGAGCACTGAACACCTTGTACTTTTGGACACTCCAGGTATTCTTCTCAAGTATTTTGCAGTTAATTTGCATCTTTTTTTCCTCCACATTTTTTGTGATCTGTTGACTATTTGCAACAAAACGTTTGATTGTCCTATGACTACATCACCACAGAGTGTTTCATCTCTCTACAAGGCAATTTTTTTACTTTTCAGTGTCAGTTAAATCTCCTTTTTGACCCATTTTGCTTGAGGTAAAGAAGCTGCGTAATAAATATGCACACCTTGATATAGGGTGTTAATAACTTTAGGCCACAGCTTCCCTCATTACACAGATACATGTCACCTGTGAATGCTTAAATCCAATAAGTATTAAGTATTGTATATCTTAAAATTGGAAAAATATATAGTAATAATGATAAGGTCAGAATACTTGCTTGCCTAATAATTGTGCATGCAGTGTAATACTAATCCCCCCATGCTAGCCTGATCAATAACTTAAAAAGTCTGTTTATTACCAATTTCTAAACAAACAGTACTGTGCTGCACTTTCAGATTGAACACTACATGCATAACTAGAAAATCTACCTTTGTGTCAGAATCATCACAGCCGTCTTCCTCTTAGGAACACATTCAGAAACATTGGCAGCACTAGTTTTTGGACCCGTTATTAAAAATACTAAATCAACATTTAAAAGTTACTGCGAGAAATGTGATATTCCACAGTCACAAAGACAGCTAACATGAGTGAGGCTTGTTGCCGAGACAAAGATGCCTTTAATGTTAAGGACATAGTATGCACTTACATGAATACATATTAAATAACACAAATATTTGTATATGATTTAATGTGATGCAAATCATTTTTAGTACTGTTAATATATTTTGGCTTGCACATCATCTGCAAGTTTCTGTGATCTTTCAGCAAGCTCCCAATAATCTTCCCTTTTAATCGTTCACTGACAACTCGCGAATAGCCAAAACCGAGAATGTCAAATCCACAAATCTGAGGGCAGGGTGGGCGACTGTGTTTTCTGCTTCCATGCACAGGCCTTTTCACACTACTAAAACTAAAATTTGTCCCCAGCAGGCAGATAAACCATACTGTGTACACATACAGGCTCACGCCAGACCTGCACATGAACTGCACCTGTTCAGCACAGTCATTGCACACACTGTACTATTCCTCCCTCTGACCATGCATTGGCTGGACAACCTGTGGCTCCACCTCTTAAGCTCCGCCCCTCACAGTTCTCCTGTCTCTGCCCTCAGATCATTGAACAGCTGGAGTTGTCCTTCCCCCTAAGGTAAGGTTTCCCGAACCCACCAGTCTTGTGCTCCTACTCTGGTTTTAATTTTGAAGAACCCCGCTCTGTCTTATCTGTGCCCCTTTCCTCATATTTTCACCCTGTCTGTCATCCTCTCATTTCCTTTCTCCTTCACCTCTCATTTCCACTGTCTTCCTACACCTGCCATGCTTTCAAACCTTTGTTGCCCCCTGGTGGTCCAGACTTTTGTTGCGTGACACACAACTACATATAATAGATTTGTCAGTGGGTTTGAGAGGTTTGCAAAATTAAGGTATGTTAGTCTAATGTGTATCTTTCTTGTATAAAAGATGGAGTGATAATGAATGTGTCTTTGTGCGTGTGTGTGTCTGTGTGTGTGTATATGTGTGTGCTTGTGGGCATGCACGTGTTTGTTTGTTTTTCTGAAAAAGGAATGTGGATCGACCAGAACTGTGCCAGATTTCTCTTTACGACTTCCAAAAATTCTTACAACTGGATCAGAAGGTATGAGTCACACCGTCATGGCCGTAATGAGCAGTGTAAGAGTGCAGGTGCTTTCCTCGGGTTTCCAGCTTACATTATGGTCCATAACCGTTACACAATGTAAAGCACAACATACTTTATCCAGATCTTTTAGAGTTGCATTCATTAGCCCTCTCAGAATTCAGAGAACAACAAAAATAACAAAGTTTGTGCTGAAGTTTATTTATTAACTGTAAAGAGCTCCTGCTGCTCCTACTGCAGAGTGTCACATGCATGTTCTTGTCCTGTCTAGTTTTGTGTTTTTTCTAGGTGTCCTGTCCGGTCTGGTGCATGTTATTTCTATGCTTGTCTCAGGTGTTGTGTTCTCCTTTAATTGTATCAGTGTTATCACCTGATGTTGTCTCTGTTCCGCCCTATATTAAGCCCTGTGTTTTTTTGTTCCATTCGTGCTTATTGTAGATGCACTTGTATCAGAGGTGCTGTGGGATGTGATTGTACTTGTGATTGCTGGTGTCTTGACTTATTGTATTTATGCTTATGGTTGTGTTCTCATCTTAATGTTGCTGTTTGAGTTCTATGTTCCATATTTAGTGTACCCTGTTTACCCTGTCTTCACCCTGTTCCCAGCTTTGTTCCAATAAACGCTTCAGTCTACAATTAGACCTCGCCCCCCTTCTGTTTTGTGTTCAGCAAGCTGAATCGGTAGGCAGAGTATGGTTTTGAGATTCAGGGTCTTTTTCTTCAGCTGAGGTTGGACTTGTGTTAGTGGTGTAGCTCACAGATCTCTAATGGGTGTAGCGCACAGATCCCTAATTCAGATCACATTGTTTAGATGTCATAGATGACTTTCATGTGAAATCCCTTAACGATGTGTGCAGATGGTGCTGTTCTGTATGTTGAGCCAATGCACTTAGTCAATGTAATCTGTCGTGACGTAGGAATCATGGGCTGCAGACCTGAATCGGGTCCGGGAGTTCCTCTTGGGGTACTTCAGGAGGGTGGTCCAGTCAGACGTGACCCTGCAGCTAGATGAGGTGAGGGTAATGTGGTAACATATGGGTACACACCATTACTAATGCCCAGAAGGCACAAGAGTCCAGTCAGGGTGTAGAAATAGCTTAGCAATGATCAAGAGAAATGGGAGACACCTGAGCTAAATTTCAAGTGTTACAAAGGGTGTAAATACTTATGTCAATGTGATATTTCAGATTTTTCTTTTTAATAAATTTACAGACATTTCAAAAATTCTGTTTTCAGTTTGTCATTATTGAGCGTAGATTAATGAGGGAAAAAAATGAATTTGAACAGGCTGCAACATAAAATTTAAAAAAGTGAAGGGGGTCTGAATACTTTCCAAAATGCGCTCTGTGTGTGTGTGTGTGTGTGTGTGTGTGTGTGTGTGTGTGTGTGTGTGTGTGTGTGTGTGTGTGTGTATTATGGACTGTATATCAACACACACACAAACACACTACATGCCCGTGGCTCTCTGTAAATGCCATGTTCTGTCCACAGTTCCTCACCTTCCTGTTCTCCAAAGAGAATTCCGTCTGTGATCCGCATCCTCCACCTGTGAACCTTGAGGAGATGAAGAGGCCGCTGTCCCAGTACTGGATATCTTCCTCTCATAACACGTATGTCCTTCATGCCATCCTTCCCGATTGCGTCTCTACATCTAGTTTGGAAAGCCCGAGGATCATGCCACACTCTGTCAGAGCTGCACATCATACATGTTAGAGTGCTTTGTACACACCATGCTCCATTCAGCTAATTTTATTGTGCAAAATTTGGAGAGAGTCCATGCAGTCTAACAGATGCCTGTCTCCTTAGTCAGTGTGTAACTCTAGAAGGAGAACATTAGGGTTGTGATTGATATAGACTGTAAGTGAATGTGACCTTAAGAGCCAGCCTTTCCACATTAGGCTAATAAGTCTATTTCAAGCTCTGATAATTAAAGGGCTGGGCTCCGTGATCACTAATGGGTTTCTGGAGTGGAGCTTTTGCAGTTTAAACTTATATCATAGAGACATAATGTCAGGCATTCAACAAAATGTAGAGATGAATTATAATTAGTGTATTAATAACTAATTTGAATTATTAATAACTCATGTCAGTCTTTGGGTTCAAACAGTTTCACGGTGTTTAGTTTTTTCCTCTAGACTTTCTGAACTCTTGTGGTAGAGTTTTAGTGGGTGAAGTTGTCTGAACTCATAGCAGCATTCACGTCCTTTATCTTAAATCTTCAAGACAGTTCATACTTCAGAATAGAGACAAATCTCGTCATCATCATTTCAAAATTGTTCAAGTTTCCAAACCAAGAAAATGTAAATGTGGCAAATGGCCTCATTTCACTTCTAATGTTTTTTTCTTTTAATGTTCTTGTGTAACCAGTGTTTCTCTAAAGCAGTGGTTATCAACCTTTTTTGCTTTATGTATCCTCACTTGCAAGATTTTTTTTCTCAGTAGTATGTCCCATGTTTTATGTGTTTTGTAAATTTGTGAAGGCAATTTTTTTTTCCAAATTTGTATTTCTGTCAAGAACCCCTGAGGTACTGTTGAGCACGCCCAGGGTTACTAGTACCCCCATTTGAGAACCACTGCTATAAAGGACTGATCACACACTTAAAGCCATGTTACTGAAAATGACCCAAGCAGAGAGAATGTAAGTGGAGGATGCCGGGTGTGGAGTTTTACACAGGTCTTTTCAGAAAAATAGTCATGAAAATTGCTGTTGCAGGTATTTGACAGGTGACCAGTTTTCCAGCGAGTCGTCCCTAGAGGCCTATGCCCGCTGTCTCCGTATGGGCTGTCGCTGCATTGAATGTAAGAAAATTTGCCTTGGTGATCTGTCCCTTGTGTAGTGTATCTGCTGTCCTTTAGTGCTTGCCTGCTGTTTTTCAAATTCTGATTCTCTTTAAACACTTCCCACTACATTTTTTTGTTGTTGGTACTATTTTCCCTTGTGTTTGTGTTAGGAAAATAAATTAAAGAAAAATGAAAGACATTCACATGGAAAATAAAGTGTAAAATAGAATGTAAAAATATGGAGTTTTCTTTGTGTCTCTGTTTGCAAGTAGACATGCTCTGACTAACTTCGTCTTGTTTTTATGTTCCTGTCCAAACTATGCCATGTAGTGGATTGCTGGGATGGACCTGATGATTTGCCAATCATCTACCATGGCCACACCCTCACCTCTAAGATTAAGTTCCTGGATGTGCTGCACGCCATCAAAGAACACGCCTTCATCACATCAGAGTGAGTGTGCACATACTAGCACTCTTACAGCATGTGTGATGATTATAGCTCTACATGCAAACAGCCGTAACTTTGACCCCCTGCTGGAAAACTTTGTCTTCTTCATCAGATAACTGGCTAACCATTAACCACCGAATAAAAAATTGCTTATTCAGTGCTATTGGTTAAAAATTAACAAACTTTAAATAAGTTTAAGGGTAGATATGTGAAGCAGTGGTGTTATCATTTTCATTATAAGGAATGTTTGACTTGTAAAGTAGTAATACAGAAACGGACCTGGGCTGTGGAACAAAAATCAAATAAAAAATATAGCAAGCTGCCAAGACAAGTTCTGTATGAGACAAATTTTGATCAACATAGCTACTTTTTAATGGTGCTTGTCTCTCTGGAGCTATAGGTTCTTGTAGATCCCAGTAACTTACCAACATTTCAATGCTGGGACTCCCCTCCCCCCTTCTTTTCAAGAAGCTCGTATAGTTGCTCATTGTGATCTGTCATGGTATTTTCTCCTTGTCTTTGGGCGTTTCTGACTCCACTGCCAGGCCCGTTGGCTTAGTGTGTCTCTAACCCAGTCCATCTGGCAGGTACCCAGTGATCCTGTCCATTGAGGACCACTGCAGTGTGGTCCAGCAGAGGAACATGGCCACACACTTTAAAAAGGTGTTTGGAGACCTGCTGCTGACCAAACCAGTGGACGTAGCAGCAGATGAGCTGCCCTCACCCTACCAGCTGAGGAGAAAGATCCTCATAAAGGTACAGTGACAGCAGCATAATTTCACAACCTCAGCCGTGGGTCCCATTACGCTACTAATAATTTGCTGTAATTTATTGTGAAACATTTGCACTTTTGAACGTATAAAATAGGAACGTTAAAAAAATATCATCCATGTTTAAAACTCTTTTTGATTAACCCTAAAAATGCAACAGGTGTACAAATGACATGGATGTGTTTATGTGGGTCTGGGCCACCTATCTCCGGTCAATTAGTGATATGTTATCTGAATGACCTGCTATAAACGGGAGCCACTTTCACAATCCGTCACGTATGGAAGCTCATTTTTTTGAGAGGACGTTTATGAGGAGTCAATGAGGAACTGCACTGTTTTTTTTGCTACTTCACTGAGAGCAAACATTTGTATCAAAACCAGTGTAAAATAAAACCAGCAGCATTTAGTTTTGTTAAATGCCAGTATTGCAAGCTATTTAGTATTTTCTTGTAGTGCTGCAAATAGTCATGAATAAATTTGTCATTATCAAATGGTGTGGTAAAATGTCAGGCTTTAAAGTAACATGTGCTTCCTTTGTGAGCTACACATATGTCTAAAGATGCATTAGCCCATGTCCTGCGCCCTGTCAGCACAAGAAGCTTGCAGAAGGGACCCTGTATGAGGAGGTGACGTCAGCCAGCTACTCTGAGAGTGACATCAGTAATTCTCTGCGCAATGGTATCCTGTACCTGGAAGACCCCATTGACCATGTGAGTATGGGGCCTGGGGTGGCACAGAAGGTTATATTATGCACTATTTTTCAACCCCAGTCTTCTGAGTAAGTGGGAGTGTTGGTCTTCTGCACAGCAGTGCTGAGGTTGACAACCACTTATTTGTACTTATAGTTGTGTCTCACCCTTGTTGCTTATGTGTAATTTAATGTCTGTTGTGCATATATGTAGACCGTGTGCTTTTGGATATATGCATATATCTGTACGATTTATGTGTGCGTGTTTCAGACCTGGACTCCACATTACTTTGTACTGACCAGCAATAAGATCTACTATTCAGAAGAAACTTCTCGCTATCAGAGTGCTGAGGAAGAAGAGGAAGATGAAAACAAGGAGGTGAGGCTGGTGTCAGGCCTGAGGATCTGTGGAGCTCTGGCCTGAGGGTCAGAGTGAGAGATCTTTGTCCTTTATGTTTGTCTTGTTTTCCTACACTTCCCTCCCTCTTTCCGACCATGCCTTCTGACTCTCTGCTTTCCTTCTTCGCCCCTGCTCTTTGCTGGTCGCTGCCGTGCCCCGCACCCGCCCCGCCTGTTCTGCAGGAGTGCAACAACAACGAGCAGCACTGCGCAGAGCGCTGGTTCCATGGCAAGCTGGGCGGCGGCCGTGACGGGCGCCAGGTGGCAGAGAAGCTGCTGCAGGAATACTGCGAGGCGGGTGGCAAGGATGGCACCTTCCTGGTGCGTGAGAGTGAAACCTTTGTGGGTGACTACACCCTCTCCTTCTGGTGAGTGCCACTGTGAGCCCGTCGTTCAAACTCGCATGTCATCTTTCTCACACTTCTCAGCCTTCTTATTCTCATGTTATCCTGTCCTGTCATACCAAATGTGTAGCACTGTGGTCATCTGCAGTGACCAATAAAGGCATTTAGGCTCATAAACATCTTATATTTAAACCAGTCCTCCGTCATGTGACCTGTCCCTCTAGGCGCTCCGGACGTGTCCAGCACTGCCGCATCCACTCCCGACAGGAGTCCGGCTCCACCCGCTTCTATCTGACGGACAACTTGGTTTTTGATAGCCTGTACCGCCTCATCTGCCATTATAGGGACACGCCCCTGCGATGCAATGAGTTTGAGATGAGGCTGGGTAACCCTGTGCCTCAGCCCAATGCCCACGAGAGCAAAGAGTAAGTTGGGGTCAGGGCAAGTCCGAGTCAGCCTTCACTGTTCTTTCACATTTATAAGGATGCATTTTTCCAATACCACCAAATATTAATGCTCATCAAATATATGCGTATATAAGCAATTCTTTTCTACTGCCAGCGTATTAATAGTAACCAACCTACACAACGTCTACATTTCGGATTTCAAATTTACGGACAGAGAAGGAGTGTTGTGAGGGGATGGGAAGGGAGATGATCTGAGTGAGGTACAGTGTCCTAACTGCATGATTGTGTCCTGCCCTGGCTTGGGGTGTGGTGGGGGTCTCTGTCCTACAGATGGTACCATTCCTGCTTGTCTCGGGTGCAGGCCGAACACATGTTGATGCGTGTGCCACGGGACGGCGCCTTCCTGGTGCGCAAGCGCAGCGAGGCAAACTCTTACGCCATCTCCTTCAGGTGGCGTACCGCCAAGTACTTGTATACTCAGTGTCCTGTTTGTGCTGGATTTCCAGAGGTATTATCCAGTGCCACACTCTCCACTCCACGGGGTTAGCTTGCATTTCATTATATTTTCCCACACTTCATTTCTTACAGTGTTACCCTTTATCACATTTACCAGCGTTAATTTATACCTGTACATTGTTTATATTCATCCATCCATCTATTTACTGTACCCTCTTATCCAGTTCAGGGTTGCAGGAAGCCTGGTGGCCAACCCACCACAGGGCACACGCACATACACAAACATACACTATGGGCAATTTGTAAATGACAGTTTATATATATATATTTTTTTAAGATGTAACATTCCTCATGCTGTTATGCTCTGTGTTGCACCGTACCATTTTTCACGTTGCGCTCGTTGTCGTGGTGATTTTGCTGTTCCAGGGCGGAGGGGAAGATCAAGCACTGCCGCATACAGCAGGAGGGCCGTCTTTTCATGCTGGGCAGCTCGGCCGAGTTCGAGAGCCTGGTGGACCTGGTGAGCTACTACGAGAAGCACCCACTGTACCGCAAGATGAGGCTGCGCTACCCCATCAACGAAGACACTCTGGACCGCATGGGCACCACGGTGACGCCTCGCTCCGCATCCCTGTCCGTGCTGACATAGAGCAGGGCACGCTGCAGCGTCTAACTGTGCTCCACCTCTTCTCTGTGCCTCTAGGAGCTGGACTACGGGGCGCTGTACGAGGTCCGCACGCCACATTTTTATGTGGAGGCCAACAAGATGCCCACCGCCCGGGTAGGTCGGAGGTCAGATTCATACATGGAATTAAAATGTTTAAACATCTACATGGAGACAGAATACATAAATTTAAAAAAGCGATCAGTCATGTTTAATTATGTAATTCCTTTTTTCCGTGTTACACATTTAATAGTGGTGTCAGTAGAACAACCTGCTGAAAGTGTTTCAGGGATTGGAGACAGCACGCAGTCAGGATAAATGTCAGTAAATGAGAGTCATGCAGAGAGCACGCTGGACCGTGCGTGTCTGGCAGCAATGAGTCATGACGGTGACATGTAACTGGACTGACTGAGCGTGTCCCCCACCGCAGTGCACTGTCAAGGCTCTGTATGACTACCGAGCACAGAGGGACGACGAGTTGTGCTTCCCCAAACAGGCCCTCATTCTCAACGTGGAGAAGCAGGAGGGAGGCTGGTTAGTGGCCCTGTGGGAGCATTACGGGGGGGGCATTACATCTGAGAATCTCACAGTTACTCTCGTCACGAAAATACCCAGCTGTGGAAAGTCTGTGTGAGATACTTGTTTTACCAGTGGTAACAAACATTATCAGGAAGTGAAAGACAATCTGAAAGGTCATTCCAAAGCCATTATGTCAGCTGTCAGTAACTGAAACGCTGAGCCACCAGGTGAAGTGAATTTAAATCCAGTTATTGGGCAACAGGTGGCATGGTGTTTAAGTATGTCATGGTCACACCTGAGCAGTAAACTGTAATGTGTTGAGGACAAAAGTGTCAGTTAAGGAACTTGATCATAGTAATTGTGGTAAATGGTAAGGTGTAAAGTGGGACAAAAGGTGCAGAACCTGTTCTGCCTGCTCTTCCTTCCTTCATCCTCTGACTCACCATCCCGTGTGCCCCGACCCCCCCCCCCCACTCCCTATAGGTGGCGCGGTGACTATGGTGGAAGGAAGCAGCTCTGGTTCCCTGCCAACTATGTTGAAGAGCTTCCAAGCTCCCCTTCGCGTGAGCAGGATGAGGCGGTGGGTTCCCTGAGACGAGGAGGGGGCCGCTGGGGCACGGAGGGTCGGGTGTCGCCATACTTAAACAGAGCGTATAAATGCATTAACTTTAATACGGACGGCTGGTATGTGTCACTGTGTTAGAAGAATTTGTATGACAATGTTTATGACCGTACTGTTCTGTCTCTCCCTTACCTTTCTAACATTCTTTTCACACAGTCCTCTGAGAACAGCCCTCTGGGTACTTTCCTCAAAGGCTTTATCGACGTGCCCACCTGCCAAGTGGGTAAGTACAGATGCACTTGCCCAAGGTCCTACCTAAACCTTACCTCAACCTTCATTCTATCATTAAAGTTAACATAATTCTTAAGTAAGTCCCGTACCTCTGTCCAGTTATAGCCCAAGTATAATTTGGACCCTAACCCAAAGCAAACCCTAACCCAGTCCTTTCTTAAGTCTTAGCTCTGATCTGATATGAACACTTAGCCTGGGGTAACCAGTAACTGGCCTAATGGCGATAGGGTTAACACGCCGCTCTCTTTCAGTGGTGCAGAAGGAAGGGAAGAGCTCCAGGCCGTACGTCTTCACACTGCACTCGCAGCAGATGTCATCCCACCCAGTGCAGACGCTGGATGTAGCCGCTGACACCCTTGAGGACCTCAATGGATGGGTGGCCAAGATCCGGGAAGCAGCCCAGAATGCAGATGCCCGGGTGAGGGCTAGATACTAATCTGACATTATGAGATAGACGCTCAGATGGACATGCAGACAAACAGAAAAACACTGTGCTACATCATAATCATGTTCAAGCAAACTGAGAAACAATTACATGTAGTTTTGGTAATTTGTATGTATACTGGATGCATAACCAAATCTTCTCTGTGGCTTATAAGATTTCCTATTACACCGAATATCCATTTGTTCACTTAGGTTTCTTACTTTTTTAATTATTACATGCACGCACCAAGTGGTGTCTAAACCAAACTGCATATTTTCTAAAGCACTGCATGACACAGTTGTATGTTATTCCTGCTATTAGTGGCCTTTCATAAATTTTAGAAGCAGGTACAAACCTACAGTCATTGTTCAACAAACCCCTGGGTGAATTTGTCCACTAATCAATGTGGTAAACACAGGTAAGAGAAAGGCATGATGAACTGGTACTGATACTGTGCTGTCTCCATGACAACAGATGCAGGAGGAGAAACAGATGGAGAGGCGGAAAAAAATAGCTTTGGAACTCTCTGAGCTTGTTGTATACTGCCGACCAGTGCCTTTCAATGAAGAGAGTAAGAAAGACTTCTTTCTGTCAGCTACATTCTTCTCATGTTGGCAGCTTTGATATTATTTTTAAATTGCTTTGGATTTGCAGACTTTACTTTCATTTAAAATATATGTGGTGCTGTTTTTCAACATTATGGTGAAATACACTAAGAACTGTATTTGACTGAAAATGTTTGTAAAATAAATTGAACAAAATTAATTAATGGCAGTAGAAATTAGATACTTTTACTTCTGTGTAAGTATTTGAAGTCTTTAAGGCTGGTAATGATAAACTGACCCTATGTGTGTTTTATCTGTTTGTTGTCGCACCATTCTCTTCCTGCCATCCCACTTCGGCCTGGCAGAGATTGGCACAGACAAGGCCTGCTACCGGGACATGTCCTCCTTCCCAGAAACGAAGGCAGAGAAGTTTGCCACGCGTGGCCGGGGCAAACGCTTCCTGCAATACAACCGGAGGCAGCTCTCCCGCATCTATCCCAAAGGTCAACGCCTGGACTCCTCCAACTATGACCCCCTGCCCATGTGGCTATGTGGCTGCCAGCTGGTGGCGCTCAACTTCCAGACACCGGGTACGCTTTTTTTTTTTTTTTTTAATAGAAATTTTTAATAGAAATTTTGTCACTGTCAGGGTTTTCAGATACTTCCTTCTTTTTGTCAAGCTGTGAGTGTTTGCTCTGAGAAGCAGGTTGTGCTGTCCTGTGAATCAGCCTCCCCAAGCCACTGTTTGTCTGTGTACACTGGAGTTTGTAACACAATAAAAATGGGGGTTAACAGTAACTGTTAGGGTCAGCTAGAAGCCTGCTGACACCTGACACTCCTGTAGAAGCTGCTAATGGATCTCTTTAAGTGATGTCTGCTTACCAAAGTAATCCCCTCTGCAGCAGAACAGAGGGTTACTGGTTTTGGTGTCTCATTCAGTCGTCAGTTCATATTGGGTCTCAGTCCCTCTATGTCTGCACAGACAAGCCCATGCAGCTCAACCAGGGGCTGTTCACTTTGGGAGGAGGTAGCGGCTATGTCCCACAGCCCGACATCATGAGGGAGGAGAGTTTTGACCCCTTTGACAAGGAGACACTGCATCTGGAGCCAATCACGATCCAGCTACAGGTTGGTGCCAAGGCCATTCATACTATTCCTGGTTGCCTTGTGGCTTCAGGTTGGAGCTGAGGCCAGTAAAAAGGATTGGCTGGAATAAAGTGCAAGGTGCTTTGAAGCAGGTACTTAAAGATGTGCCAAGGCCTTAAATTACCATGCAAAGGTCAAACTGTAATTGATAAAACCGTACCTTGGCTAAATTAATGTACTTTGTCCAGTTTGTATTTTTTACAGTTTATTTTTTGGATGTCTGATTAAGTAGAGAAGAAATAGGCCCGCTCCTACCATGTTTCACATCTATACCCTCAGCCCACCCCCGTCATGTCTTTTTAATTTCAGTTGCACTTTAATTAATGCAGAATAAACATTTTGTTTAATTATCAGTTAAAACATTACTTGAGCAAATTCACCAGCATAAAAACAGCATAGTTCCAGTTGTCGTCTTCTGCGTCTGTGTCTGTGCAGATTCTTGGAGCTCGCCACTTGCCCAAGAACGGACGAAGCATCGTTTGTCCCTTTGTGGAGGTGGAGGTGTGTGGAGCAGAGTACGACTGCAGCAAAAGCAAGACCGACGTTGTGGGTATGTTGTGCATACTGCCCCCTAGTGTCCACTCTAAAATCGTAGTGTGTTTGTGTACTGCTGTCTGTGTGAGAATAACATGCATATTTAACACACCTTTAATTTTCTTCAGTTAGTTGTGTGTAACTCTGTCTCTCTCTCTTTCTCCCTCCCTCCCTCCGTCCCTCCCTCCATCCCTCCCTCCCTCTCCAGCGGATAATGGCTTGAACCCTGTCTGGATGCAGAAACAGTTTGTGTTTGACATACGCAACCCCACCTTTTCTTTCTTGCGGTTTGTGGTTTACGAGGAGGACATGTTCAGTGACCCCAATTTCTTGGCCCAGGCCATCTACCCTGTGCAGTCTCTCAGGACTGGTAAGATCCCCTTTTATCTCGGATGTGTGCGTCTGTGTAACATGCATGTGTTTATAGGACTGGATTTGAATGTGCTTTTGTGCTTCCAGGTTACCGGAGTGTTCCTCTGAAGAACAGTTACAGCGAGGAGTTGGATTTGGCTGCACTGCTGGTCCATATAGAAATTGTCAATGCCAAGGTTGAGCTCTGGCTAAACATTAACATATTCTGTTCTTTCCTTTGTATCGTTCTGCATTGTACTCCACCCATAGTGTTTTTGTAGTCTATGTAACTGCCCTCTTCCCTCTGCAGTCTGTGTTTGTCTTTTATTGTTTTTTTTTCTCCATATCTGTCCTGGTTAATCAAATGATAAATTTCCAACCAGATTTAAGATAAAACACAACTACTCTGATGGGCTTGTTGCGTGCACAGGACGACGAGAACCTCTACTCATCGATTCAGCGATTGCGGGACCGCACCACTGAGCTGTCCAATCAGGTATCAGTCTTGGAGAGGGCAGGCTCAGCAGACCATACCTACCAGCAGAGCTTGGATGAGCTACGGACTGCACAAGTCCAACTGACCGAGCTCATGGAAGCACGAAACCACAGGTATGTACATGACCACGCATGTGCATGTGCGCGCACACACACACACACACACATATAAAAATAAAAATACACACTGACACTGAACATGGTCACGTTCCTGTCTCAAAATTTGTCAGTTCTCATTTTGATGTAATTTCCAAACACAAACTGTCAAAGCTGAAATTTGAATCAGAAGTTTAAATTTCACCTTGTCAGCAGAAGAAGCTGTAAAGACATTTTTTTATTTGTATTTGAAAGTACATGTTTGAAATTACACACACATACTGCATTGCTCTTCTTTCCTCACAGGCTGACAGAAAATAAGAAACGAGAGAGGCTGAGGCAACAGATGGGAATGAAACGGAGCTAGGCAGAAGGGGGCAGCAGAGGACTTTGGACTGAAACTAGGAAGCTGAAAGTTTGACGATACAATTGCTTATACTGTCTTTGTTTAAAGCCCTGCACTGAAAACCTACAACTGGAATTACAGTGAAGTGCTGGGCAATATTATGTAAAGAAAGAAAGGGTTATACTGGAAAACATAAGGTAAACACGTCTACGAACGACAATGGAATACTTGGAATGTAATGTTTAAACACACTACACCGAGCAGGAAAACAAGGACAGTAGAACGTACTGTCATACAAGGAAATGAAGGACAAACGAGACCAACACTCCTGAGCTCTACATTTTTATGTAGTGCGTTCACAAAAAGGCAGTAACCAATGCAAAAGAATATGGGCAGAAAACAGCTACGAGGAACAGGAACACACTCAGGTCTGTAGAAAGAGAAGGAGAAGAGAGGCAGAGCATAGAGAAAAGGGCAACTGTGAAGGAAGAGCAGTACCTTAAAGGGAATACGCAACTAAGTTTGTGCCTTCATGCTTTTGCAAGCTTGTACCCATGTCTGTGACTGTGCCAATTGAATGAAGACCTTACTGCATCAGTGTACATCTGTAGTTACTCAGTTTTGCGGCCCACTAACTATTGCATCTCTTCACCTGAAAGGAAATGATGGGTGCAATCCTGATCCTTCACAAAATGGTAAGACAGAAGGTAAAAATTACACTTGTATGGTTAGTCAATGTGTAGCTTTTACTCTTAGGGTACAGTGTGGGTGAGAGAAAGATTATTTTTATTTTTTTTTGTTTTTTGAAATAATTGTAATGCAATAACATATAGTGAAGTTTTAGTAGTATCAAACACAGGGACTGGACCATTAAAACACTTTGAGTACATTCTGTTCCTTCTACTGTTGTGGGTTGCCATGTTGGAGTGAATCTCCTCCCCAGTCACCCCTTGCATAGGTTTTTTTCTCATTTGTGATTATCAAGCAAGGAGTGTGTTTTCGCAGTCCTTATTTACACCAGTGTTGTTTCACTGCAATTGCATTACACTAATTTTTTTCACTCTTTTGCACACTGTAAGTATATAGTGTTGGTTGAATAGCCAACTTGATTCTAACACTTGTAATGTTCTTAAAGTCTCTCTTATGTTCTGTCTCTTAAAGCATATGGTAATTTCTTTTCCACATAATCTGCTGTGCTTGTTCAGAACATACATCCATACGAGGTTAACAGCAGTTTTCTGGTGCTGTCTTACTATATTACCCCGCTGAGTTAGGGCTTTGAAGTGTAAATGGGAACTGCAGTTATGTTTCCTGAAATGCTACTCAGTGACCTGCATGAGTCCCAGTTTTGTTGCAGTACAATAAGCTATGGTAAAACAGGGAGGTTTCAAGAAGTGCAAGAAACTGAAACGTTAAGTCTTACTGTCATAACAGTGATGTGTAAAAATGAGATTGTCCACCCCCTCACACTTACTTAAATACACCAGGTGAGCACACCTTCAGCACAAGGTCAGTACAGGTTTACTAGAGCCCAGTGAATATAAACCGCATGAGAAAGACCTCTTTTTGAGAGCCTGTTTGCAAATGCTTGCCTTCAATCTGTTCAAGCTACATCTGTGCATGTAGCTGTGCATATGGAACAAGACAGAGACTGAACCGGTTTCAAGAAGCATTGTCCATAAAAATGCTAAGTAGAGAGTCTGGATCGGAGAACTGCTGTCCCTAGAGGCTAACAGTCAGTTTTCTTCACATCCTTCATGTGAAAACAAGAGTAGACAAGTGGAAGACTTTTCCAAACTGGAGCAGAACTGCCTGAAGATAGATGCCACATTGCTACATTCTCTATGCCAGTATAGGGGACAACCCCTTATCTCATTTTTATGTGGTGGGTGGCAGAGTGATTAATGCATGTAAAGGATGTGATCCAAACTTTTCCAAGCGTGTGTCCCAGGATGGACCCGGTTTTGCACCCTTCAACAAGTTACTTAACGCAAACTGCTTGAGTAAACAAAAAACATTTATAT
>JABJVR010001046.1:0-19902 GCA_025773905.1 Chitala chitala
CCCCCGCCCCCCCCCCCCCCCCCCCCCCCCCCCCCCCGCGCCCGCCGCCCCGCCCGACTCATCTTTTTCCTTCAAGTAACAGAAAATCCTGGGCAGGTGGGTGCCTGTTTGTCCATGTATGCAAATAATTGTTTTGCATGAGGCGACAGGCTGTGGGAGGGGGGCGGAGCAGGGTGCAGGGTGTATCTGAGTCCATCGTCAAGGATACCGGCCGGGCTCGCGTGTCACACAGGGGCAGCAGCCTTACGCACTACAAGACACACATAGTAAATCAAAAACAGATAAAACCAGGGAGAAAAGTAGAGTGTTTGTTTGTGCAAGACAGAGAGGGACATTTAATGGCCAGACTCTGGTGTCTGAGGCTTGATGTGCGAGCTGCTTTTTGGAGCCACCCAGTCTGATGAAAAGAGCGGTCAGAAAGAGGGCGGAGGGAGGCCTCGGTTCACAGGGTTTGTGTGTATGCCAGAAGCGACCCTTTTCTCACCGCTGGTCTAATGAGCGCCGGCCGGCCATTTGCATGTTCACCCTGAGCAGGAAGCATTAGGCAACCTGAGGGGATTATATCTGTCAACAGACTGCAGACGTCCCGTTCTCAGCCTCCATCAAGCCATCATAAATCTTTAATAATGTTTTTTTTTTGCCACATCTGAGCCTGTGCTGCTTTAATTTGCTACATCATACTCACTCCTGTTTACTGTTTTGTCTCCAAACGAAACTGCATTGTCATAGATAAGAGTGAAATTTATGAAGTCAACGTAAATGAACAGAAAATTTGTGTTGGGGTTTCAAAATAGATAACAGGAGAGTTTTTGTTTTTGTGTACATGCCAGTCTGTGGGAGCTGTCTAACACACTTTAAAAGGTGGGAAAAAAAAGTTGGGTCATTCCAAGGCTAATCCTGTTTGTGATAGCAAGCCCTTCTGGATCACCGTGTGCTACACTTGACTCCAGTGTGTTCCCAGACTCTTCAGGTAAGCTCTTCCTTCAGGCGAGCCCAGTTCTGTGAAGTGCCAAGCCAGATGGGAATGTTCATTTAAATGCAATTTATTCAACGGGATACACTGAGAATTTTTTTTCTCTCATAAACCTTGAAACAGAATTTTTAAAGGGATGACATTACATCAATACAGAAAAATGATGTTGCTATGCAACACGACCATCTGTGCATTCTGTGAAGCGAGGGAAGGTAAAACATCATCTCACCTAATCCTGTCTTTCTGGGAGCACTCCTGCTTTGACGTACTTTGTCTGACACTCTTAATGCAGAGTCATAACGTCATCAAAGACAGGTACAGCAGTCTAAAACAGGTGTTCTCAATTCCAATTCTGGGGGACCCCTATGGGTGCAGGTTTTTCCTCAAACCAATTCATTAATGTATATTTGACCACTGTCTTAATTAAATGTTAATTATGTCATTTCTTCTCTGCATTCCTATGATGTGATTTACATCTCTGCACTTACTTGTCTTAATCTGAGAGAAAACAAGAGTTACAAAGAAAGTAGTTAAAAGTAAGACTCTTTAAACTCTGTAACAATAATTATAAATGACACATTACTGTGTCACTCTAACTGCAGAATCAGAGCAGGAAATGTCTGCGTAATTTGGCATGGTGTTTAATTCAAACCAATAATCATTAATTGTACTTGAAGCGCAATAATAAATGAGTAACACAAACAGGTACCTATGACAAAGAATACGCCATCAGGAGCAGTGATTTTAGGAATTAACAAGAAATTGATTAAAAGATGAAAAACCTTAACTTAAAAATTGAGAAACAACATCTGTAAGTCTTTGTTGTGCTTTTAAAATTCTTATGAAAGTGAATAAAGCTTGTTACGAATTTTTAGTTTGCCACTATAAAAAAAAATTCAATGTTTAATTGAGATTCAATTAAAAACAGAAATTGGCTGAAAAAGGTTCATCAAGAGGACCTATTGCTAATTGTCAGATGGTAAGATCAGCTGCAGCTGTGGTTTGCTGATGAAGAGAATTTAAATTGGCTACTTAGTTCAGTCTCTTAGTTGAGTGATCTTGTGCTGTGGGCTTTATGACTAAGAGATGATTGGTGTCTGTAGTTTCTTTATTATTAATTTTAAAATACATAACTTTTTTTTTTTACTTTTTGATGTTTTTTTTCCTACATTTTTGTTATATTTTTGACTAATGCAATGAATGCATTTTTATATAGCACTTTTGGAACAATGTACCTCAATGCGGTTTATAAAAGAAATTGCAGATATTGAAGAATTAATACAAATAAATGAAGCCAGACAACAACAAAGGAGACAAACCAAAAACTCCACAGTATGGAGAAAAAAAACCTCTGGGGGCCCAAGGTTGACTGGTCGCCCAGCCCCTCCTGGGCATGCTAACATTACAGAATGTAGTGGTACTTATTGGGAGCTTGACTGTTACTAGTAATATGATAAAACACAACTCAGTCCTCCTTTGCTCCTGGTGCTGAAGCCGCTCTCATTGGCCTTTGGTGTCCATCAGCTGAAGCTTCGTCCAAGGGGATACGTTAGGAGTCAGCCACTCCATGAAGGCATCCTGCTCAGATGGTGCCCAGGTGAGCACCGGATACCACATGCACAAGGAGAGAGTTTAGAGAAGAGTTAGCAAATAATATGAACTCTAGCAGCCCCATAGCAAACTGTTATAGTTGTATTGGCATGTACAGCATGCGCCAGCAGCAGCAATTACACTGAGTTACGGAGACTGTCGTGGGAAGGCTAAATCAAAAAAGTAGGTCTTCAGTCAGGATTTAAAGACATAAGTTGCCTCAAAGTGCTTTGCAGAAGGAAACTGTAGCTATTGCACACCTAACAAGCAGGTGCCTGAGGTTAAAGCCAGAAAACAAAGGAGACCAAATACTCCATGGTGGGGAGAAAGAGAACCTTTTTTTGGGGGAGGGGGCAAGGTTGACTGGTTGCCCAGCTCCTCCTGGGAATACTAACATTACAGAATTGTTGATAATGGAGACTATGAATGTAAATGGCATAGAATCCTCCTGTGCTTCAGATGTAGGAGTAGCTCTTTGCAGGCTTGTGGTATCCCCTGGGTGAAGGCCCTATTTGGGGGTTGGGGAGGGGGGATACAGTTGTTGTGAGCAGCTCTAACAAGGAATCCTGTTCGCATGCTGCCCAATGGGGCACCCGGTACACATATGGACAGAGAATGACTCTGCAGAGAGGGGTTAGTACCTAAAATAAACACTAGCAGCTCCATAACAAAAGTTATGGGACTGCCTATGTATTGGGTATTAACTTCAAATCCTAAAGTCTAATATGACATGTATAGTACTCCATATCTAAATGAACTTGCAACTGTATTGTAATTCCCCCCCCCCTCTGGAATCTTGAAGACAAGAGACATTTGAAATGGGTCTAATTACTTCTGGGTCCAAATTGTTGTTTTTTTTTTAAGCAGTGGCCTAACAACTGCAACTTTAAATGAGTCTGATGCAACACCTAAAACTAGGGAAGTGTTCAGCAGGTTCATTAAAGTTCCTACTAAAACTTCTACTGATTCTTTAAGCATAAGTGTTGGAAAGGGGTGTAGCTGACAGGTGGTGGACATGCACCATAATTAAAACCATTTTAAGGCTAAGGTGTCAATCGCCATAAACTCACCAAAAGGATCTCTAATATTATTGGGGGTCAGGAAAGAAGTGTATTGGAGCACTGTTTGAGTCTAATGTTGCTGCTTTTATTAAAGGTCATAAAATTAATACTGGAAGACATTCTAGAACTTAAATTCCCTGTTTTTAAAAGAAGGGGTTATGGTGTTAAACAGTCCAGGAAAGCGCTACGTAACACGTGTTCTGAATACTACTCTGAGGCCATATTGGATCATGCTGACAGAGATGATGTTGACACCCCAGGTCATAATCTATTTGTGGACTTCCACTTGCTCTCTAATTTACAGTATTCCTGCTTCAGTCTCTGCATATGTTCATTAAACCACGGTGGGCATCTTGCAGGTTTAATTTAAGTTTAGTGGAGCTAGTGTTTAGTGTTTGACAACTGTATTAAAGTAGTCAGTCAGTCATCTTCTAACCCACTTAATCCTGTGAAGGGTCACGGGGAAATTTGGAGCCCATTCAGGAACACACAGGGCAGGGGACACTCAGGGCGGGGCGCCAACCCACCACAGGGTGTGCACACACACACACTATAGGGAATTTGGACACCAATCAACCTAACCCACGTCTTTTGACTGTGGGAGAACCCAGAGAAAACCCACCAAGCACAGGGAGACATGCAAATTCCACATGCACAGACCTGAGGCAGGAATCCAACCCCAGGCCTGGAGGTGCAGGGCGACAGTGCTAACCACCACGTCATTGTATTATTGCATTGACCATATTAAAGTCATATGTAGCTTAATATGTGCACTGTCAGCAAAAATGTGTACATGGTGTCTTCTTCCCCCCCCCAACCACTTTGCCTTTTTCAAATGGTGAGTCATAATCTGTCCGTATCCAGAGGACAAAGCTTGGTCTCAAGCACTAATAAATGAGCTATCAATACCATGGGTTATAATGAAGTCTAAAGTATGCCCATGCATGTAGGTTGGTTTTGATATGTGCTCAGTACAACCAACTGAATCAAGTAGGGATTCAGATGCATTCAATAAGAGTTTGTATGTCTATGCATATTCAAGCCACCTAGAACTATTTTTTCAAACTTCAACAATCAGATAAGAAAATATCCAAGGTTCTGCAAGTCTATAGACTACAAGAATCCTTTCTCAATGTTACAGCAGCAAAGGGATCACAGAGGTGCTAAGTGAAAAAGTAACAGGACCAAAAGAGGTAAACGAAGGGTAAACAAATTCCACACTATAATACTTGCATAAATTGTATTTGATTTTAGAAAAAGTGATCACAGTCATGATGCCATATCAATTAAAGGCCAGACTGTAGAGCAGGTTAGTTTGTATTAATAGCTGGGGACAATCATTGACTCTGGTCTAAACTTTGAACCGAACTGTGAAGCTATTTGTAAGAAGGGGCATCAGCGTTTCTGTTGTCTCAGGAAATTGTCTATTTAATGTGGATCGAACTCTGATGTCCATGTTTTATTGTTCTTTTATCCTTTTGCTTAGTGTTATGGTATGGGAGTGTCTCTTTAAAAATAAGAATTGTCTGAACCAGACTGTTAAATGGGTGAGTAAGCTGATCAGACAGCCACAGTTGAACCCAGAGTCACTGTACACCAAACAGTTACACCGACTAGGGAAGAGTATTATAAATGACAATTTATATCCTTTAAACAGACATTTTCAGCTTCTCCTGTCTGGTCAAATTCTTTGCTCCTAAATATAGACCAAAAGGTACTGGAACAGTTTTATTCCTGAAGCCATTAGCTTTATAAATAAAAGGGATATTTAAGCAAGCACTTACAACACAACAGAAAAAGTGTTTTATGAGCAGCATGTATGACTGGATGACTCTTTTGTGCTGCAAAATTAATTTACCTACTAGTATGAATATGGAAACCTGTCCTGATAAATATATTGCACACAGGTATGGGATACTTACAGTTCAGTCTGGCTGCCTACTGGGAGCACTGTTGGTTGTACAACCCAAAAGCAACAGAAAGAAAGGACCTACAATATCATTCCTGCGCACAGTTGGGGTGAAGCAGTCTGTCACTGAAAGAGCTGCCCACTGCTGTCAGTGATTCCCACATAATGTAGGCGTTGTTAGCCAAGCTCACATCCCTGATGGAAAACATTGTTTTGTCACCCACTACCTGCATTGGATCTATGGAACACCGCAGGACAGAGCTCACCCTCTTAATGACATTATAGTCTCTTCCTGTTTACAGTTGGGACACTGTGGCCCTAGAAGACCACTCCATAAAAAATGGCATGATGCAGCCACTGTATCAAAAAAGGTCTTCAGGAGTGCCCCCTGCCCTCGAAATGACCTCAGTCTCCTAAGCTGGTAGTGTTTTCTGGACCTTGTAAAGTGCTCTGTTTGACCAGTCCAGTTTGTAGAGGAACACTCAGGTACTCCAGAATTAGAATCAGGTTTATTACAAAGTATGTTTTCACATACAAGGAGTTTGTTTTGGTAATGTGGTGCAATAACTGTTTGGATAGAGACAGAGACAAAATATTTAAACAGGAAAAGGTAGGAAGTTGTCAATGGGGGTCTTGGGCCTTGTTGATTAAGACAGCTGCAGATGGAAAGAAGCTGTTATTGTTTTGGTCCTGATTGACTACAGCCGTTTATCATGGATAGTGTCTCAAAGTTGTCTCGGGGAAGGGAGGGGTCAGCCACAATCCTTCTCACATGCTTTAGTGTCCTGGATTTGTATAGTTCCTGGAGCGATGGCTGCAATATGCTAATCACTCTCTTGGCAGTGGGGGCTGCGTGCCAGGAGGTGATGGCAGTGTAGAAATGTACCGTCATTGTCTGTGGCAAATTGACCTTCTTGAGCTGCTGCAAGAAGTACATCCTCTGCTGTACTTTTCTTGGTTAGGGAGCTGATGTTAAGATCCTGGGTGATGATGATGCCCAGGTAGTGAAAGGACTCAACGAGAGTGATGGGAAGCCACAGAGGGAGATGGGGATGGGCTGGGCTGAATTTCTTAATCTATTAATTCTGCTGTTTTTAGGGTGTTGAGCTCCAAGTTGTTTTCATCCTACCAGGTTACCAGATGGTTAATCTCCCACCTGTAGGCAGACTCATCACCCATGGGGCTGGTATGCTGCAGACCATGTCAGACAGTCCTGTACTCTCATATACTGTGGTTGGTTGGACAGTCCACTGTGTGCACCAGCTCACCCCTCAGAAGCTCAGGCTGTATGGTGTGGAAAGCACAGGAGAATGAATGGATGTGATTCTCACAGTGCTCCCAGGCCTTTCCACGTGAGAGCTCTATGTAGGAAATAGAGTGGAAGATGATGGATGGATCATCTATCTTGGTCCGGGTTACAGGGGCAGCAGTCTGAGCAGAGATGCCCAGACTTCCCTCTCCCCAGACACCACCTCCAGTTCTTCTGCGGAAAACACCGAGGCATTCCCAGACCAGTCGAGATGTAGTCCCTCCAACATGTCCTGGGTGTCCTCCTGGTGGGACATGTCCAGAACACCTCCCCAGGGAGGTGTCCCAGAGGCATCCAAAACAGATGCCTGAGCCACCTCAACTGGTTCCTCTCAATGTGGAGGATCAGCGGCTCTACTCTGAGCTCCTCCCTGGTGATTGAGCTCCTCACCCTATCTAAGGGTGCACCTGGCCACCTTGCAGAAGAAACTCATTTCGGCTGCTTGTATCAGAAATGTCGTTCTTTTGGTCATGACCCACAACTCATGACCACAGGTGAGAGTAGGAACGTAGATTGACCAGGAAATTGAGAACTTTGCATTTTGGCTCAGCTCCTTCTTTGTCACAACAGACCTGTACATTGACCACATTGCTGCTGCCGCTGCACCGATCTGTCTGTCAATCCCATGCTCCTCCCTTCCCTCACTTGTGAACCAGTCACATCTTCAGTAAGCACCAGTGAGCCCATTCCATTGGCACCCATACATGCCCATGCTGTAACACTACGTTCACCGTGTTTGAAACATGTTATGCATCAGATCATGAGCTGTTCCTTTCCTTCTCCATGCTTTTCTCTTCCCATCATTCTGGTAACTTAACAGAGGTTAACATAACATTATGGTAACATAATTTAACAGAGGGGGAACTAAGGCAAGGAATACGTAACATAGGATAATACACTTGACAAGCAATAGCATCAACTAGCGACTTGGAGAGAGCCATACAAACATGCATACAATAACTGGCAACACACAACTACAAAAGACCTGGATATATAGGGGTGGCAGTGAATACAAACACACGAGGACTGACGAGGGAATGACACAAGGCTGGCGGTGATGATATACTTAATACACACGAGGAGACTTGAGGTATGAAACACCGACACCTACTGGAGACCCGAGACTCAACAAGACACCCCAAAACAGTGACATCCAGTGGACACAGGAGGGATACCAGGCAGGACGTGACATATCGGTGTTGAAAACCAGAAGCACTTGATGTCATCGGCTGTTCGATAGAGGACGTTTCATCTCTGAGTTGGTTTTATGTCAATCAAAACTGGAATACGTCCTAGGATGTAACACTATAACTTGCCAAAATATTGAACATTAACTCTAAAATTTGACAGTCAAGTCTTATAAAATGTATTTCTCATAACTGAAAGAGTGAAATATGAGATGAAAAGCAAGGAGACTAAGATTATGAAATTACACATTCAATTATTTGGGTCAGGGCAAAATAATTCATACTATATGAAAGTAATGAGGAAAACCGCCTTTACAGATTGTTTTGCATAAAAATGAAGTTGGCAATGCGAGATGGCTTATGTCAAAGGCTACATTTTTTCCATTTTTGTCAAATTACCTTAGGGTTTTACTATGTCATGTTATGACACACGGGGGTTGATACCCCCTCCCCCCAGGACTCACTCCCCCCCAGCTGTAAAGTTCTTCTGTCCCTAGAGCAGCTCTTCATAAAGAACTCATATTTGGACATTGTAGGGGCGTGTCACAACAGTTGTACCATTTAGCTTTCACCACAGGAGAGGGCAGTGATGAAGGCCACTCTGTCTTCATCACAAGCTCGATTTTGTGTTTCTGCGCCAGTTCTTAAGGGATCCCATCATGCTAGCTTACCCATCATTCCCTCACATAAAGAGATGTGGAATAGCTGAAATTTATTTCTGCCTGGCTACCAGCCAGTGCAGCAGTGCTAACACCAGCTGTACCTTTTTCCTTTTTAGTGTTGCGCCCCCCCCCGGGTCTGATTGATTAGCATGAACGCTAACTTCAGAGAAGTCTTATTTTGGTGCTTGCAGCACTGTGTGTAGTGACTATTGTCACACAGTCTACCTAAATCTGGATTTAGGGTACCTCTCGAAGTGTGGAATAAGAAACCTCGCATGTGAGGTGCCGACAGCTCGGGAGCAGCTTTATTGTTCTGGAGGGAGGTTTTAAATAGAAGGGCGTGAGTAAAGTGATACAGGGGACAATGATAATACAATTAGCTAAGAAACCTCAAATGAAAAAGCCACCCTTGGGAGTGGCTTCATCGATCTACCAGTTAAAGGGCGTGGCCTAATCTCATACCCAAATAAATGTGAAGTAACAGCATGTAGCTGGACAAATGGGTAGTGTTGTTGACACAAAGTAGGGAGATGGCATGTCCACTCTTGTTTTAGTCATTTAGAAGGCTTGTTTGCCATTTGTTTCATTTTAAATGAATGTGTGTTTCAGCCAGTTTTACTTCATTAAAAAAAAAAAAAATTAAAAACTGAAGTGTGTCACAGTATGCGTCCCAAAATTATTTTTTCAAACCAACATTCAAGGTAAATATATTGAAGCCTGTTCTTGTCTATTTCTTTACAGCCCCCCTTTCCTCGGTTCCTCGGAGACTATTACTTCCACAAGTATGCTGTATCTGAAGAAAATTGAAAAGGGTGCAGTTACAGTGAGTGGACAGGACTGCCATGTACCAGAAGCTCTTATGCCCTGGGCATTACAATTGATGGCACTGTGTAATCTAACGAAGGGTCTGTTCTGTTACCAATCTGAGAGAAAGACACCCTTCTGAAATGGAGGCGAAAATAGCACAGTGGGTCATGTTAGTTCAGTGGTTATCACTGTTGCCTTGCACCTCTGCTGTTTTGGGTTCAAATCCTGCCTTTGTGTGGAGTTGGACTAGAAGAGAACATGCTAAGGTCAAGCAGTCCATGCTGTCTCCAAATTGCCTGTAATCTGTGATTGGGTGTGTGAATGTGTCCATGTGACTGTGCCCTGCAGTGAATTGGCATCGTATCCTGGGTGTCCTTGTTCCTAAAGCTCCTTGGCTCCATGTGACTCTACACAGAATAAGTGATTAGAAACATGAATGGGTGACAGTGAGTGCAAAGTTGTTTTATATATAGTATAAAAATAACATTTTATATATGTCTGACAAGGCCAAGCCCTTCCTTGGTCAGTAGTAGATTACTGCCCCCCCCCCCTCAGTTATTACCTGAGGTAATGAAGCCAGTGTACCTGAGCCTGAGAACTTTGTGTGTTTTTCTGGGGACACTTTGATGTGATAGTACCAGGAAAGATCAGCACAGTAAACCCAGTCCCATCTCATCTGCTCTCAGGCCTCTCAATCTCAAACCCGATTTATTTCAGTATTGTGCCTTTTCAAGAGCAAGCTGCTATGTGCCACAATTTCCATTAGAAGAGAGAAAGGCAAAACCTCCAAAAGTGCTACTGTGATGTTCCTGCAAAGTATTATTTGCAACAGAAGCGAAGGAATGTTGTTACTATACACAAGAATGTTTGAACTCCAAGATATTTTTCAGTCATTAGCTTTTTTATGGTACATGTATTTCACTGCCATTAAGTATTCATTACACCCAACTTCCAAACATTCTTTGAAAATGACTCTTCGTTACATGGAAATGACTTCCTTGCTGTACTGTACTCAGTCCTTACGGTGACAGACAAGCATGGCTAATGCTGGCGGATATTTTTGGAGCAACAGGGTTCCGCACAATGATACGTCCCGAGTGGCAGTATTCAAACTTCATTGAGTCTCAAGTTATGTCTGTAATGTTCAGGACAACAGATGCATGGAGTCAATGGCTGAGTATAATTGCAGAAGGGTTTATTTGACCGTGAGGAGACAGTACAAAGGGCTAAGGTACATTAAATAACACAAAGGAACTAACAGGGGCCAAGATCTACACAAAAACTCACTAGCCATTCTGAACACTCAACAACTGGCAAGGGACAGAGAAAAAGGGAGGGTTTAAAATTGAAGGGAATAATGCAATACAGGTGACAGTGGTAATACAATTAGCTAAGAGACCTCAAATGGAAAAGAATGTGAACTTGGGGGGGGACAAGTTGGGCCACTACAGGTGCTGGATGTGACAATGTCTCTTTCTGTCTGTACCATATGTTGGATTTGTCATGTTAAATCACCAGTGAACAGAAACTGAGTTGTTCTTGTCAGCAATTCTGACTTTCAAATGCCTACTTAGATTCGTCCAGTAATTTTTTGTTTTGTCAATGGGGGTGAGGACAGTTGACTTGCTGATCAGGTCCTAATACACTGTTCCAAATTATTATGCAAATAGAATATATATTTGCTATTTCTAAGCAGTCAGTACAATTAATGACTTTTTTCCCTTCCTGTCAACAATTATGACACTATGAATTTTATTACAAGCAAAAACCACTGATAAGGACTACAGATTTTTGAAATGGTGTGCAAACACAAAATACATTCTACATACTAATTGGGATCAAGCTACATAGGAGCCCTTTGATGTTACTGTAACAACTCGCTCATCCAGCAAACTTGTAAGTCCATGAACAGTGTGACTGTATTTTGTTTGATGTCAGTATTAGCTCTCAGAACTGCTGTTTCGAGCTGCGCTTCCCGCCATCCCATTACATTTTCCTTTCAAAGTATGCTCCACTGATTCTCGGTCAGGTTGAGGTTGGGATGATTGGAACACCATGGTTGGTTTTTGCCTGTAATTCATTCCATATTAACTAAAGAGTCAATGGTGTTTAGGCAGCATGGGCTGTTGACTTGCCCTGTATAAACATATCATTGTAAAGGGCACAAGTTTTTATACAATGGCAAGAAATGGTCAGTTAGGAACACCACATATCTTGTAGACGTCATTTTGACACCTTCAGGAACTCTAAATGGACCTACTCTCATTTCCCAGAATTCCAGCCCAAATAACCACCCCCATCCTTGCTGCTGTTGCAGTCTTGTTGGAACAGGGTGACCATTTTCCATCTATTTGGAGCATCCAGTGTAGCATGCCATTCATCAGTGGAAAAAGCTGTTTAACAAATGTTCAGAAAAACATGAAGTTCCTTTGTAAGCTGTGGTTAGAGGTGGCCCAATACAGCACAAATAATTCAATGACAGCAAGAAAACGATTTACTAAGTATTATAAAACTCAGCTTGTTTTCACTTCCCTCTGTGAAAGCTGACTTCCCATTTCTGTGTCCCTACTTCACCTGTTGGCTGCTCCGCTCCACTCCAGTCCTTGGCTCAGCAAGATCAAAAGAACTTAATGATTGGCATCCAAGGCTTTCGTCCTTTGTAACATTTATCAGTCTGTTGCCAGCATTTCAATAAACATCATTACTGTGCACAAGAGGATCCTGCCTTTCTGTGCTGTCTTTCAGTAGTTTTATTTACTTATTTTTATCAAAAGAGAGAACATTTTAAATTTTGTTTTTGCAACGATTCCAAGAATTCAAAACAAATCATTTGAGGTGTGTGTGTGTGTGTGTGTGTGATGATACTATACTAACAGAGAAAAAGAACAGCCTCAACATTTTCAAATATCTGAACAACTCACTAAATTTAAGTATTTACTACTTGCATGCCTTTGTGTTGTCTCTTGGTGTATACAATGACAGTTTTCACAGTATGCTTCTCACGGTGATCCTTGCACGCAGGTATATGGCGTACTGGGCACCTATTGCTGACTTTTTGATCTTCTGTGTATGGGCAAATCTGACACCTTTCTTTTAATCTGGCCCTGTGAAACTTCACACCACACTGCATCACTGGCCCTCTGTGGGGACCATCACTCCCGTTTGCCAGTCCAAAGGTACTGTACCCAAGGTCCATGCAATATTGCATAGCCCTGTCAGCTATGACATCACAACAGCATTGGGGGGCCTACAGCAATTCTGGGTGAATCCCATTAAATCCCAGAGCCCTGCCACTGTGGAGTTTAACTACCTCAGTGACTTCAACCCAAGAGGTGAACTCAGACAACCCCTCACTGCACTACCCAATACCATGACAACAGATAAAATAAGTGGTATTGCTCATGCTCTAGTATACTAGAAGTCACGTCTATGATGCAAACATGTGAAGGGCCCCTAAGCCTGTCCCATGAAACCCAAACTCCTAACAAATAAAGGGAAAATTACATATATAACAAAGATTTAAATTAATACAATGAAAAATGGCCACATTACTTATACAGTAACTCATACTGTGACAGAAACCCCACAGAGTCCCCCTGGACCTCCAGGTTAAGTGACTTCTAAGTCATCCAGAAAGTCAGAAGGTGGGTTTCGGACCCTTCATTCTAGTTGTTGCCTTGTCCATTCAGCTACTTCCCCCAAAAGCTGCTGAAGGGTGAAAACTATTTTCTCTTTGTCCACTTGGCATCGGTTTGTGTAGGTATCAAAATGGTGAGAAAATACATAGTAGAAAGTCTGTAAGTTATTTGCGGACCCATTGTTGGAAGCAGGCAGAGGAGGTTTAATAGCCCTCCTTTCTTCTGGACCTCATTACATTAGGTCAGTTCTTCTGTAATGCTGCAGAGAGTAAGGTGAAGTATAAATGCAAAAGGAGTTTTAATAGGGGACTGAACAGTGTTACAATGGGAAAATAGAAGTAACTTCAGAGGCTTAGGACTAACATGAAACATAGTACCTATAGCCACAAGAACTGGCAAAAAACAAACAAGGGATGTGTAATAAGAGAAAAAAGGGAAATGAAACCCAGGTGTGAACACTGATAGAATTAACACAACAAGCATTAGGAAATGGAAAAGGGCAGAGAAATGGGGGAAAGGGCAACATCTGGTGGTCACAGCTGGGAAGGACAGGCACTGGGAAACTGGAGAACACCCATAAAAATGGCAATTTATGGCATGTAGGAACAACATCAGAAAGAAAGGTGTCAGTCTTGGCTGTATTGTGAACTTGATTCACTGCATTAGGTTCATGTCTTTCTTTTTGCTTACAGCATCACTTTTTTTCACCCCCCCCTCCATCCAGTGTTCTGCAGTTTCACTTTCCAATAGTCTATAATGGTTATGTCACTGAATGTTTCTGTCATGTGTTGACAGTGAAACCTTTTTTTGTCTAACTGTAAATGTCTTTTGCAGTTAACGCCTTGCATTGGCCCTGTTACTGCTGGAGGAGTAATATGTCTTTGGAATATGAACTGGAATGGGCAGTATGTGTTTGTGTGTGTGTTTTTTTTTTTTGTTAGTCCCCTCCCCATTCATAGCTATTAAGCAATTCAGAGTTTCATGTTGCGAAGAAATGAATTCCAATGTATTTACTCCAGACATCATGGAGCGGTTACCCTCCCCAACATAAAACTGTGTTCTGTGGCCTTGGGTTACAGAAGCATGAACAAGGCAGATTGTGTTATAAAACTATTTAAATTGTGAAAACACAAAAGCAGACTACTCTTTTGGATGTACCCACACCTGAAGACAAACAAGCCTAGCTTTCACATCTACAAAAGAAAAGCAGAACTGCAGAGAAAGAATGTCTCCCAAACACAAAACCCAAATGTATCTATAAAAAAGAAAAAGTGGAAATTAAAAGGTGGTGACAACTGACCTTGACTCTTTTGAGGCTGGTAGCTGCTATGCCGATCATTCCTCAGATACTTTGCCTGCTGATTAAAATGCAATAGTAATATATGAACAATGACACCAGAACTCAAACGCTGCACATTGATTGGTTCTTTCAATACCTAATTGGTAATTATTCTGCCTTATGAATCACATTTCATTCATCAGTCCTATTATGTAAACATAAAATTTTTGCATGATTTTTATCATTTTATCAAGGCATACTAATGTAATGCTGTGTGTGTGTGTGTGTTGGGTTTTGTCTTCTTACTATATAAATTAATTTAACTAAGCAATTAAAAGCGAATCTCATTAACCACCCTTGTGCCAGATAAGTAAGATTGCTGGTTCTGATTGGGAATCTGTGAATGCGATGAAGGATGTGTTTACATCTTCCTTAGTCCCTTGCAGCAGCACACAGGTGGACAGGATCATTTGTAGCAGCCTCGGCCGTGCATCACGGCACAGAGGGGTGTGGATTGATCTAAAACCACAGCGGGGGGTAACCTACAAGCTTTCTGTGACACCAACCTCCCCTCCATCCAACCAACCACCACAAGTGTCCTGCTGGGGGGGTCTGCAAGGACAGAGAAGAAAATGGCACATTTATGACACCATTTACAGTGTGTTAATGTCCTCATTTACTGTAGACGTGACTCGCTGAGGATTAGGGCTGGAGATATCTTCTCACAGCATGCTCCATGGGAAGCCACGTCTCGGAGAACAAAGCCAAAAAGCCTGATGCTCATTCTCTCAAAGAAATGAGTCACTCTTGTTCCTTTAGCCAAGATGATTCCTCTTCATTGTTGAATAACCCAGCAGTATTAATGATTAATTAAACCTCCTGAAGAGAAAATGGAAAATAGCAGTTATACTCAGGGTCAGGAAAAGCAACTAAAAGAAAATGGTGTCAACATTAATGAGAAGCAAAGGAGGGCGGGGCGTAGACTAAAGTCAAACCTCCCTAATTGTTGGTACACGATTGTACAGCAGGCACTAGAATGCATATTTAACACAGATCTGTGTAATCTCAATTTATACTGAGGTCATATACTAGATTAGCAGCCAGCATCTCTGAATAAAATTTTGCATGCCCTGCTTCACAGCTTTTGGTCAAGTTGAACAAAGAGAAGACCAGATGACTGTTCCTTAATTAAGTCAGATAGAAATGAACACACACACACACACACACACACACACACACACACTCACACATCTTGCTGTTGGTTGATTCCACGAAGCTGTCAGCAACAAAACTGTTAAAGGTATCAAAATAAATATATATCCCATATGGTCCGGCTAGTAATATTAAAAATGTGCACTTAGGAAAGAAATATGTATGAATAGTTAATTCATAAGTATGTGAATTATAATACAATAAACCACTGAGAAACATATAGGCTAAACAGTGAGGCAAGATGCATGACTGTGCAGTCCTAAGTTAGTTGTGGTCCACACAGCCCCTCCAAGCTGAAGTTTTATGCACATCCATCAGTGCTGAATCTTCAGGAATGGTTTTGTATCTTGTGTACGTTTGGTCTGTCTGTCCTGCCCCTTAACCGCGATGTTATCCGAAGCCTGCAGCAAACAGATTTATGTCTCAGGGAGCCTCACGAATGAATGGACCCCTTAGCGGCCCTCTTGACAGAACGGTCACTCTCCTGACACCATATCCCTCCTCCCAAACTGCCGTGGGACAAATAGTCCTGAGCACCAGATAATTGGCTGCCCAGGGTGCACACAGATCTCTGAGGGGACTGGGGGAAAATGATGTGACTCTGAAGAACTGTGGCTGACAAAAAAAAAGTGTTGACAAAGCATGTAGACATTACCTTAAAATCTCTCATTTCTTCTGTTTATTCTCATTTAACTTAATATGCACAGTCTAAAAACTAATATAAATTCTTACAAAAGAACATCAGCTCTCCAAAGCTTTAATATCTTTCTTTTAAAGATTTTTTTTTGTTTTGTTACCATTTTATTTTAAGGATTTATTATAATAATTTATCGGCAGAAAGCAAAGAGGTGAAAAAGTTTTCAATGCAAATGAAGGGAACGATCTTTCATATGATAGTTACATGCTCCAAAAGACATTAAAAATAAATAAAGACCTGGTGAGATAAGAAACGCAGCAGCTGAGCCTCTCTAGGTAAGCAAGGTGAGGAAGAGAAGGTTAAATATGATAGATAATGGGAAAAACGCACATACACGTGTACGGGTTATTAAACTGAATCTGTGCCGGGCCTCTGCGTTGGCTGTAAATTAAACGCACATTACAGCACTGTAAATTGACTGTGTGATGAAGGGAAATAAATCAAAAATGGCCGACTGGGAAAAGTCTGTTTAAGTGAAGGGGGTTAGTTACAAACTACAAACAGCAGGGGTTATTTACTGGGCATAATTCACTGACCCTTGATTAATCTAGAGCAGAATAATAATCTGATGTTCTGATTAGGTAATCACTAGTGAGCAGGATTTGCTTATTTGTGTAAGTAGCAAAGGATGTAGGAGCGCACTGCTGACATGGAGTTCTGAGGGATGCATTAACACACGCATAAGCATACGCACACTCCAGTGTAGATACACTAGCAGTCCACTTAATAACCACAAGTTAAATTTTGGATCAGCGCCCTCGTGGGACTGCTGGTATTGGGATGGGACAGACTGACAAATGATACTTTGGGCTTTCGTTGTGGGTTCTTCAAACGCACATAAATATGCAGTCGAGTCACTTTATATTTTGAGTCAAGTGATTTACCCAGCCACAGTTTTCACAAATGTGTATAATTCTTCCTTAAGATCGGAGGAGAAGGGGAAAGCGCTCCTTACCCAAGCAGCCAGGCTACATGCAGACAGATGGAGAGGCCTGATAAACCGTTTTGCATGACACAGCATCAAGTAAAACAGCCATCACTCCTGCCATGTCAGGTTATAAATAAAGACTTTAACAAGAAATCTACGAATATGTACGTCTACTCTCAGTAAATCACACCTGTTCCCCGTCTCAGCGTCAGTTATGTAACACTCAAAAGTTATGCAAAACATCTTTGTGGAAAAGTGTGGAAAGTGATTCTATACTTATATAAATAAATACACAAAGTTACTTAGAGAGACAGATAAAAAAGAAATTATTGATATATTACAAAATTTTAAAAATAAAAAATCTACGGATTGGAACAAAAATCAATATGGAATTAAATTATTAATAGAAACTATTGTAAAACCATTGACATGTATCTGTAATCAGTCCCTAAGTACTGGTAAATTTCCCAGTAAAATGAAAATAGCCAAGGTCATTCCTTTGTTTAAAGTTGGTGATAAGCACTTTTTTTCAAATTATAGACCAGTTTCATTGTCACAATTTTCCAAAATATTGGAAAAAAAATTCATAAAGAAGTTAAATTATTTTATAAATAAACATAATATAGTGACTGAACAGCAATATAGATTCAGAAAGAATAGGACAACACTAGTGCTAATGGAAGTGATAGAATAAATAATAGAAGCTAGAGAAAGTAAGGAATATACAATATGTATCTTTTTGGATTTGAAAAGGCATTTGATACCATTGATCACAAAATTATTGGAAAAAATTGGAAAGATATGGAGTGAGAGGGGTGGCACATGACTGTCTTAAAATCTATTTAGAAAATGGGAAACAGTATGTACATGTGAACGGTTGTAACGTTCAAGGAAACGAAGGCACAGAGGCGTGAAGGGTTTAATACAAGGAACAGGGTACTGGTACATAGACCTTCAGGAAACAAGGTATATCACAGGTACAGTAACAAGGCCAAGGGATCTAAAGCAAACACAATGGTTACTTACAACAACTGGCAAAGGACCAAGACAAACACAAGGTTTAAATAAGGAGCAACGAACAAGAAATGGGTGACCACACTGATGACTAACAAGGAAAATGGAACAGGGCTAGAAGGCACTAATGAGGGACTAATTACCAGGAAAAGACAGGAGGAAGGTTGACATCTGATGGACACAAGGATCATAGCAGGTTGGGTGTGACAATGGTGCAGACTCTGAGCTGCAGGCGATTACTTGTTGAGTTCCTCAGGGTTCATATTTTGGACCATTGTTATTTATGCTGTATATGAATGATTTAAGTAAGACTTGTTAGTTGTTAAAATGTATATTGTTTGCCGATGATGTTTGTAGTGGGGAAAATGTAAAGCAGCTCTTGGAAGTTGTGGAAGTTGAATTTAAGAGCATAATTGGTTTGATTTTAACAAATTATCTATAAATTTAAATAAGACTAAATGTATGATATTTGGAAATCGAGAAATGAAGTCAAGTACAAAATTGTGGGTAAATGAAGTGGATATTGATAAGGTTTTTTAAATAAAAATTTGTTATATTTATAGAGAGTAAATTTAAGATGGAAATAACTAATATGTTAAAGCAAAAACTATTGCAGCATTAGAAAAAGTCAAAGATTTCATTAGTCTGGATTCACTGTTTATTTTATATTGTACACTAGTAGTGCCATATATAGCTTATGGTATTGAAGTATAGGGAAATGAGTACAATACAGTAAAAAAAGAGTTATAAGAATTATAAGTAAAGTTGGGTATCACGATCCAACAAATGCTTTATTTGGTAATTTAAATGTTTTAAAAGTTAGAGATTTAGTAAAATATAAAACACTGCAATATATGTTTAAAGTAAATAATAATCAATTGCCACAAAATGTCCTGGAGCTGTTTAAAAGGAGAGAGAGAAATTACAAACTAAGGGGAGTGTGTTTATTTAAAAATAAGAAAATAAGAACAAATGTTAAAAAACATAGTTTTTCAGTTCAAGGAGTGAATGTGTGGAATGCTTGTAATGTAAGTGTAAAAGAATGTGATAACCACTTTTTTAAACTTAAACATATTAAAATGGAAATGATATGTAAATATAAAGATATGAATAGATAGTGTTGTTTAGTGTTGCTCTGGTTGCCAAGTAATTGAATAAACGTAATTATATAATTAATTCAGTAAATTAAAATTTAACCAAAGGGGTAGAATAATAAGCAATTGATTTTTTTGTATGTATTTAATTTGATCTTCTCAAACTGAAATAAAGAAACTAACTATTTTGGAATAATCTTATGATTATCTTGTTAGTTGTTAGTCACAGATAAAGGGCAGGAGGGTTCAATATTACTGAACTGGTTTGGTGTCAGCAGGGTAAGGGTGTACTCACAAAGTTGTCTTGTAAATATAGTACCATGACTGACACACTAAAGCCAATGTGCAGTGTGTTAAAGTAACACTGATAAAGTGTGCACCTTTCACCATTATTTCACCAAACCTATACAATCAATTGAATGATGGCTTTAATAGCAAAGTGCAAGAGCAACCACCTTTGGGTTTGCCTAGTGTGTGTGTGTGTGTGTGTGTGTGTGTGTGTGTGTGTGTGTGTGTGTGTGTGTGTGTGTGTGTGTGTGTGT
>JABJVR010001047.1:0-19902 GCA_025773905.1 Chitala chitala
GCCTTTCTTTTTAAAGCAAAAAGGTTTGCAGTGTAACAGCAGAGTTTCATGTGAAGTGTGGTTAAAAGGGTTTGTGCTTGTTCCTTGTAAGTTTTTTTTTTTTTTTTTTTTTTTTTCTTTTCTTTTCCTTCAGTGAGAATGCTAACGTTGTCAATGCCAGAATTGTCCCATCAGTCAAACATATCTGCTGTCATTTACCACACACTTTGCTTAAGGGGACTGGAATTATGAACTATGCTCATGCATGTTTTTATAACACTGTGGTAGAAATAAAAGATGCACTTTCATAAGTATCCCTTAGCAGTACTTATTACAGTTGTATAAGTTTTGGTTTTTGGACCTGGACTGTTGTACACTCTAGCTAATGTTTTCCCCAGACAAAAAATGCAGCCACTTGTCTTTACATATTTGCCTTAATGGTGGGGGAGCCCTGTTTGGCAGGGGACCACAACTGGTTTGTTATATTAATCCAGAGGAAACGACCATAACAGCATTAACAACACACCAGGCTCCTGAATGTGACTTCATTTGACAGTGCAGTGTGTTAATTGTAAAATATAGTAAAGTGCAGTGTTCATTTGACAGCGTAGTACAGTGCAGTGTGCTCATTGCAGTGTGCTCATTGTACAGTCCGGTACAGTGCAGTGTGCTCATTGTACAGTCCAGTGCAGTGTAATGTGCTCATTGTACAGTCGGTACAGTGCAGTGTGCTCATTGTACAGTATGGTGCAGTGCAGTGTGGTACAGTGCAGTGTGCTCATTGTACAGTCGGTGCAGTGCAGTGTGCTCATTGTACAGTATGGTGCAGTGCAGTGTGGTACAGTGCAGTGTGCTCATTGTACAGTATGGTGCAGTGCAGTGTGGTACAGTGCAGTGTGCTCATTGTACAGTATGGTACAGTGCAGTGTGGTACAGTGCAGTGTGCTCATTGTACAGTCCGGTGCTCATTTGATAACGTATGATCACTTTCAGTATGTGTAGTATGTAACATAAGGTCGAACTTGCTCCGTAAATTGAATAACAACTGAAACCAAATGCTCAAACTTTCCCCTGGAGTAAAAATTTACATGGTCTACAAACCCACTAAACACGGGTCCTGGAGCAGACATACCTGGTTATTAGCTTTTAGATTTGTGTTTATATCTTGGGGTTTCATCGAAAATAATTAGTGCCATGAAGTTATTTGTTCACTTGTACCCGACTCGCCGATTCCATGGGCCTGCTGTCTCCACTGAGAGCCACTCCATAACGTTTTCTCAGAGTGCTTTTTCCAGGATAGATCATCAGGTCTTTCCCCAAGCCTTTAGCTGGGTTTGGAGCTGGCATGTTAAATTAACATGGCCAGGTTAATCTTGACATTCATGTTTGTACTGACAGTCTTAAGGGCTCAGATAAAAGCAAAAGCTTCGTCTACAGTCCTAAAACCAGTATTGTTATACATTAATTTTTTTAAGTGTACTATAACATTGTGACACAGAACACAAATTTTAAGTATTTTAAGCGCGTGGTTTGACATTGTTCCACGTGGACCGAATAAACCACAGGTCATGAAAACCAAGTCGCACTAGAGCCGAACTGGGTTCTAATTTAATTACCAATAAAGGGTCTTTAATTACCAGTAGAGGGAGCAAGGGACCTAGCAGTCCGGGACAGCTCCTGCTGTGAATGAAATTATGGAACCATGTCTTCTGGCAGCTCTCACTACGGGCTCAGGATTAGCGTACGGTCCTCCACACCATGTGTGCGTGTAGTATTGTTGTGGATCAGTGGCTGTCAGCAGTTATCGTTTTCCTATCAAATGCTTTGTGCGATATGGATACGACTCGCAGAGATGACTGATTGTTCTCCTCGCGGTGTGTGATCGCGTTTTCCTACCAAACCTAGAGGATCGAAGGCTTTTCCGTCTCGCAGCAACTGTAAGTGCATTGTTTGAGAAGCAGTCAGAATGACACGACTCGACAGATGTCGCAACAAATAATTTTAAACCACCGCTTTGTATATAAATCGAAACTGCCGCTCAGGTACACCAAAAACAATTTGCAAAATGTGTTTCCTGTGTTTCTGCTGGAGTGCGCAGTTTGTGGTGTTTAATGTACAGCTTTTGCCTATTTCGTGTATGAATGCACTTTAATTTTTTTTTAGAGGGTATAGAAAATGTGTCTTCGCTGTCGTTTGCGGATGCACCGAGGCGCACTTTCTGTGAATTCTTTTCTGCAAAGATTAAACATGTCAGTGCTAGACATTCAATACCGTCCTGGATTACCAGCAAGGAAAACTGAAACCGCTCCAAGAGGAGCAGCCCGCAGCTCTGACCAGCTCCCTGACACGCTGCGTTGCACGATCTGAGCCCCAAGTGCATTATAAGAGGAAAATGGTAGTCATCGATCTGGACTACGTCTGGAGCTTGCAAAGCCTTTTTGGAAACTACCCGTGTTAATACGTGGCTTTGTACGCATTTATAAACATAAGACACCAGTGCACATGACTTTTATTATCTCGGGTCCTGGGCGAGTGAAGATTAGTCTAAAATGTCATTGTTTATCTGCGGAGTAGTATTTATTGTTGTCAATAGTTCACGTTGAAAATAATTCAGTGTTTAATTTATAGGGCTTTGGAGACACATTTCTACTGTAACGCACAATGAGTGAAGTCACGCCTTTGTTCCGAGCGTGCAGACAGACGACTGTTCACCAAGGATTTCCTTCTCCGTTAGATCATAATGCGTGGATGCTGGCTGGCACCCCGTGTGCCAACACCTGCTCATACGGTTCTCCATTCCAAAAGGAAGGCGACGGCCGATATGAGCCTTTTAAAGTGATATGAAAAGTGATCATAGCGATAATAAAAACCGACTCACTTTATAATCTTGGTCAAATGTGTCCGGTAATTTACGCACTGGCAGGGGTATTGGCATTCGTCGGCGGATACTACAGCAGCTGTACTACTTACGCTTTTTGTTGGTTGTTTTTGTAGCAAAAAATATATATACGTTTTTAAAAATCCATTGTCTTGAGTGCATGCCCAGAAATTGTTTTTCTTTCCTCCCCGTGGGAGACATAAGAAGTTTGCATGTACTTTTCACCACGGGACTCGGCAGAACACCATCATTTGCTTGTGTTCCTGACCGTATAGCAATAAATCGGTTTAAGCCCCAGCTGTATTTCCATATGCATTTTTTTCTTTTTCGTATTTTTTTCTTTAAGTGCACAGCACTATCTGTGCACGATTTGAAATATTAGGCGAGACGTCGTTGCAACCCGCACGCCGCCCCTTGCCGCGGGTGCGCGGCCGGTGCGTGAACTTGCCTTGCTGAGTTATTTCACGGGGGTTTTAGTTTCCGCCTGTTCCGCTTGCATTGTTTTCAGGTCGCCCGTGAGGAGGAGACTGAGGGTCATGCGGTGTGAGGGAGTCCCGGAGCACAGCAGCCGGAATGACTCAGGGTCCCAACACGGTGGTCCTGCTTCTGCTAGTGCTCTGGAGGAACGGTGAGTGAATGATGAGCTGTGCTGTCTGCAGGAGTACTTCTCCCCATGCCTGTGGGTCGTAGCAAGGCCCTCGCCTTAGGTTTAATAGCGAATGAGTTTAGTTGGGCCAACCTTATGCTATTAATAATACATCTGGAAAGCTATATGATAAAAGTAAGCGTTAACGCAAAACACTTCTTTCTACCAAAACTGAATTTAAACAAATTAATACAATGTGAAATTCTGCTAATTTCCTAGTTGGCAGAAGTATGGGTATGTCTGTGAAAGTAAAAAACTTTGTGTATTAGTTTAGGGACTGTAATAAAATTCTATAATCTGCATTTAACAAAAAAGTAATAAATAATAAAAAAATAATAAATCCATCTTATTTCAGTTTAGAAATCATTATTAGTTGCATTTCATAATTTAAAGATTTAATTATTACCAAATTATAGAAGTGCGTTAATTATATTGTGTTCGTGTAAAGTCACTTTTGGATGTGAACACCTGACGTTTTCGTTGTACATTATGAATTGAAAAAAAGAAAAAAAAATCTTTTGATTGTTATAAATACTCGGCCTTCCCTAACGGGGCTTTTCCTGGTGTGTCACCTGCTATTGTGAACCACTGCTTTGAAGGTCAACAGCAGTGCACTCAAACCGCGTGTTTAAAAAGAAAAAAGGAAATTCGCTATAAAAAAAGGTAAAAACAATAAGGTCAGACAGGTTTTAATGTTTTCCGTGCTTTGAGATGCTTTTTCATATAAAGTGCAAAATAGATTCGGACACAGGTGAACTTGGCCAGCATCCATGTGGCTTTACGTGCACCGTTATAGAGGTGGATCTTTCTTTCACGTCAGTAGGGTAGGTTGCCTAAAAATAAAACCCCTCCATGGATTTACTGTTAGATTGTGTCCTAGATGATGTGACCAGCTGCCCTTTCATTTACACTTTCAGAAGAATATTATGGATAGGTGGTTTAGGTATTGACCTTTCCATGGTACCCTGGAAAAATGTAATTAATTTGAAAGATAAGCAGGGGGAGGTGGCACAGTGGCATGGTGGTTAGCACCATTGCCTCACACTTGTGGGCTTCATTCCAGCCGTGGGTCTGTGTGCCTGGAGGTTGCATGTTCTCCCCATGCTTGGTGGGTTTTCTCCAGGTTCTCTGGCTTCCTCCCATAGTCCAAAGACATGCATGTTAGGTTGACTGACATCTCCAAATTGCCCATAGTGTGTTCTTGGGTGGGTGCCTGTGCCCTGTGGGGGGGTTGGTGCCCCATCCAGGGTGTCCCCTGCCCTGCGCCCTGTGCCTCCTGGCATGGGCTCCAGGCCTCCTATGACCCTGATAAGTGGTATAGAGAATGGATGGATGGATGGATAATTAGGGGGGGAAATAAAGTACATTATTTAATTTAGATGAAAGTATGAAGAAAAAAATTGTCATATTTGTTTATCTAAAATTGGTGTTATCAGTTTGTGTTACTTAGGTCATCTCTGTGTCTTCTCTCCAAGCTCTGGCCGGGATCCACCACTGGCCTTCCACACATGTTGCTCTGAGCAATGGGAGCATTTTTTTAGAATATGACCCCAACCACAGTGAGGAGGACCACACCCTGACAGTCTCTCTGGTGGACATGGATTCAAATGTTACTGTGCTTACCCGACCCGTTAGCAGTAAGCAACTCAGGGGCTCCCTGGAGTTCAACTGCACTTGTTTCCCATATGCTGGAAAATTTAGGTTCAGGTTAGAGGACGACACTGTTGGAGGTGAAGGCAGCGCCACCGAGTGGTGGAGTGAAGTACTGCATGTCCAGTGGCCCCTGTTCCACATTTCCGTGGAGAGGACCAGCAACCAGAGCTCAAGCTCTTTCCAAGTCGGCATCTCCACCAACAACAAGTTCCAGGCATGCATGAGCAGCAGCTCGTCTCTTTACCTGGAGGTGTCGTACCTGGAGTACAACCAGATACGAAAGAACAATATTGACAAGGTTCGTGCCAGAACACGATATGACGTTAGTCTCACCAGGCTGCAGAAGGTTCAGCTGGAGTGTGTCTTTCCCTTCACGGAGAGGGATTATGTCACAGTGGCCCTGAAATCCCACCACACGCAGCAGGACATCAAAACGTCTGGGCCGCTGTACTTGTCACGAATCTTCCCTTACGAGCTGCTGGTGGAGAACGCCTACAGGGACATGTGTGAGGGGGCCGTGACCGTGCGACTGCTGCCCCCACCCTGTGCTTTCACTGGAGGGAAGGTGGTCCTCTACCGGGATGGGGGCTCTGGGGGCACAGCGACTGTGATCGAGGACACCTCCCCATCGCTTTCCTTCAGGTGGCTTACTCAGGGAGAGAATGAGACAGAGTTCAACTGTTCCCTCTTTGACCCAGGAAGGAATAGATACTGCTTCCGGTTCATTCTCAACTTCAGCTCCCGGAGCCTGGCGCAGGCCTGCATCATTGTGCAGAGGAACACAGGTGAGGGCACACTCTTCTTCTACTGGGTGAGGTGCAGTAGGATTGTTAAGTAACACGCTTGGTACATCCTCACACATACATGATCAGAGGTGATGCAGCATGTAAAATGGTCGGTGGCTCCCCCAGTGCTGATTCGCTGTAATCGCTTTCTTCTTCTCAGTAACGTGGGGGCCGTGGCAGCCATGGAGCAGCTGCAGTGTGAGCTGTGGGGAGGGTGTGAGGGAGCGCTTCCGTGAGTGTCTGCTGCCCCCTGCTGCTGGGCTGGGGTGTAACAATCCAGTAAAGGAGCAATCCCACTGTTCTCTGGAGAGCTGTACAGGTAACATGTCCTCTGCACTACAAATGACCTAAAACAGTGTACTTATATATGTACTTTATCTAAAATGTTTTAATCACAAATAGTATTGTATCACACTTATGTAATTCAATTACGTGTGTATAACATACTATGTCCAATCTTCCATGTAAATAATGGACGCCATTAAAGCAAATTTGCTCTTTTTTTGCAGTTCCTCTTCCTTCTCTGTCTCCCCTCCCCCCCACTGACACCGTTCTGGGGGGCAACTTGGTGGCCGTGACAGGCATCTCGCTGTGCCTGGTAGTCATCTTGGTGACCGTGCTGGTGACGGTGTGGCGGAAGGTGTGTCACGCGTCGAGGTGCGGCACAGGACGGCAGGGCTCGCTGCACTCGCCCAGTGGTCGCAAGAATTCGGACGAGGCCTCCATCTGCGGCCACAGCCTGCAGCGGCCCAGCATCTCCGAGAGCATGCAGGCTGTACCTCGGGATCGGTCTGCATCGAGCCTTCAGCGGGGCAAGCCCCTCCCTCAGCCATCCCAAGACCCAGACAGGCTGTCCCCAGCTGGCCAGAAGATTGTTCCCCCCATCTTTGGTTACCGGCTGGCCCAACAGCAGCTGAAGGAGATGAAGAAGAAAGGGCTAACAGAGGCTACTCAGGTGTATCATGTCTCTCAAAGTCCCATCGATGACACCATGCTGGAGGCGACAGCCAGCACTTCAGCACCGCTGACCCCTGTGATCCCAGACTCAGACAGCCAGGAGGAGCCCAATCTGGGCCACTTTCGGATCAAGTCTCCCTTTGTAGAAGTACCCAAAGCGACCAAGCTATCATCTACTACACACACAGATCGTATGAGCCCCAGGGGGGACCTGACGTCAGGTCCACCTCCAGCCGCTGTCAGTTGTTACGCCCGACGGCATGAGCGCATTGCAGACTGGGTGGAGATGGTGGAGCGGATGGGAGGGTGCCAGCCCAGGAACCCTGGCTTCCGGAGGACATCCAGCTTCCACGAGACCAAACCGCTGCAGCCACCTCGTCAGTTCAGAGAGAGAAGCATGACCCAGGTGGCCCCTCGCCAGGTCCCTGAGGGGAGCTGTAGAGCCAGGCCGTGGGAGTCTTACCGCTGCCCCGAGTGGGAGGGCTGGGGGCGCCCCAGAACTGGGCCTCCAGAGCCCAAGCCAGATGACAGGATCCAAAGCATATCCGACAGAGCTGCCTGTCCCCTAGAAGCAGGCCACAACGGAGCGGCACCAGGGGTAGCTGGTGTGGACATCACTAGTAAATCTGACTTCCTCAGTGAGCACAAAGAGAGGGCTTGTGGACCCGGTGCCGGGTCTGAAAGGGCCGAGAGGGCCGAGCTGAACTGGAGCCGGAGGGGTCCTTCGCCTATTCAGAGGAACATCCTGGCCCGGAAGCTAAAAGAGGCCTCGGCCACCTGCCAGAGACAGCGTGCTGCCGTCGGGTGCCAGACTGACCTCCGCTGGGACAAATGCCGGAGTCTTCCGTTGCCCTCTGACTGCGTTGGTCTCCATGGCAACCAGTATGGCCTGACAGAGGCAGAGCAGCGTATGATGGACCTTTCCGGTTACTTAGGGGAGGAGGATGGTGTTGAGGTGCTAGGGGTCCACAGGCTTACCTGACAACACCTGAGGGGTAGGTGAGGAAGGTAGTCTCACGTCCTGTTCTGACTGTGCACATCACTGCTTACAGCAGCTGCTGCTGCCTCTAATAACTTCTAATCCATTTAAGGACAGTGATATACATTTTTTGACTGAAGATTGAATTATCAGAATAACAATTTATTGTATTCCTTCATCTGAAAATATATCAACTTTATAAATTGTTTTATCTGTGAAGGAAAGGAGAAAATACATTTTTAAAACATTTACTGTGTATGCTTTTGTTTTTTTTTTTGTCAGTGACTTTTTCATTTTGTATGCGATTTTATTGCAGTTAGACTAAAGATTAAGCAGCTCACGTCTGCCACAGCATACAGTGCGAAAGCGCGTTTCCCGTAGCTGTTTCTAAGCACACAATGTGTACATATTAATATTTTCCCCCCATTCGTTCAAGGACTGGAAGGATGATGAGATGACAAAGCAGAAAAGGTCAGAGTGAATTCAACATTCCTGCTTAAGCTCCTTGCTAATGATGTAGAGAAGGTCAGAGACATATTTAGTCAGAGGAGACCTAATGAAGGCGAGGCTGCTGTATGGCTAGGCCTGCGGCCCTGCTCCACTTCCTGCGTCCTCCAGGAACAGACGGGGCCTGACCTTCATCGTGGTGTGGCGGAGGGAGTACCAGAGGCCCTTCCAGGTGAACCACACCACGCCGTTGTCATGCTTGCCCTTGTACTCCCCTCTGCGGTAGTACTTTCCATTTAGGTTGGCAGCGTGGCACCTGTGACAGGAAGTAGAAGCCCCCTCAGTGAGGCACTCAAGGCTCACTGCATGAGTGAAATAATGAGCGACTGAAACCTTCACATTGATGTTGCTCGTAAGAGAAAACCTTTTGGGGAGACAGTTTCCCGTTTTGCAATTTTTGTAATAAGAACAAGAACATATGTGAAAGCATGTTAGGAGCCTTTATGGTCACATCTGACCTTTTATGGTATCAGCACCTATGGTGTGTGTGTGTGTGCACACATGCATGTACCTGTTGTACCACCAGCCTCCCTTGTTCTCCTTAGCACAGTTGCCCTGCAGGTAGCGGTCATGGTCCTGATCTCTGGTGCTGAACTGCATGCCGCTGTGGGATGTGGACCACTGGTCTTCTACGCTCCCACCCCCAGAGAGAGCATTACCCGCACGCCCACTATACAGGCCGAACTGCAGACGATACCCGTCCTTGTGGGAGAGAGGCAAATGCAAGATGGTGGTGGTCTTGCAAGGGAATTGCATGACAAGAGTTGCATTTTGTCAAACAGTGACCTTGTTGGTGAGGGAGGGTCATAAGCTAATAACCAAACTTTAAGGTGATAAAGGTACCTTTTCATCAGATATCCTGAAATTTTCATAAAGCGCATATGATCTGTCACCATTCCAGGCAATAAGATCAATCTTCATGAGATTTTCATCTGGGGTGGGGGAACAGGCTCAAACTTTAATCAGTTGCAGTTGAAAGCATGAAGCATATAAAGATGGGATTTGAGCAAAAGGAGAATACTGTTGATCATACCTTTGTTTAAAAGTGTGTAAATGTATTCGTTCCCCAGCCAGAATTCATCGTTCTTTTCTTTAAAGTTGCCAAATCCTGATTTATATTCATTCCAGTCCCTTAAAAAAGTGATACAGTTTAATTTACTACTTGAAATACAGACACATGCAAGTGGATACAAATTTTGTGAGGTTGTTTTTGAAATAATGCAAAGTAACAAAAAAGGTTATGGTTTTTCAGACTATAAGTACTTGGCGACCCAGTATTTTACTGCCTACACACCGGTTGAAATCCACCCTGCCGTTACGTCTCTGTTGTATAACTGTCCAACCGCCCCCGTTGGACATGTCGCAATACACCAGAAAGGGCTCCATGTCCAATCTGGGTTGAATTCGGTAGAACCCGCTCGGAGATCGGGCCCTGTTGTACAGCTCGGAACAGTCTAAAGATCAAAGACAAATATGCGATAAAACTGCGTTTCCTTTTTGATTGATGTTCAAAGCTCCTTAATCGAATGAGATAACCTAACCTTTATCATAGACGATGAGATTTCCTGAAATTTTAGGCTGATAATCTGCCATCGCATCCTTCTTGTCAGTGTTGTTAAGAGTGGGTGATGGATCTACGTTCTTTGGCCGGTAGAAATAATTATGTTCACGCAGATTCTTCAGCTGCCACGCGCCGATCAGCAGCTTGCTCTCGAGACTGCTGATGCTCCTTTTTAACTCCGACACGTCGTGGTAACATTGCTCCTCGGCCTAATTAACATAGCGGTCAGCAGAGCAAATCAGTGTCGCTCACGGCAGTACGCATAATCATCTGTTAAAATCATGGTACGTCTTAAGTGGATACATACTGAAAGTCTAGGTGACGCTGATATGCGGCATATGGAGACAAGCAGGATCAGAAGCATGACCCAGATGTTTACACCACCTAATGAGAAAACAGCTGGTTTGCGTAAAAAAAAGTATAACGCACATTTAACAAGCATTTGTCCTTTAATCCCGTAGTTACCCGCGAATCGTCATTGTAAAATCATGCATCTAAAAAAGAAAAACAATGGACTTACACAAAACGTTGAGTCATATTTAAAATAAACGTTAACAAGATAAAAAAAAATGCCCGATAGTTTCAGATCATGTTGTAAACTGGCATACATACCGTTGTTTGTGAAGAAAGTTACAGGATTTAAGTCTCAGCAGCGCTGCCAGTCCTGTGTAACAATGTTCTTTTCTAAATAACCACCTTTTTGCCATATATAGTACGTACTCGTTCCGCATGGTCTTCATTATTTCTCTCCAATGCAGAAACTATTCGCTTTGCACGATCATTTCTCAGATGCCAGGAATTCTATTTGGCACCAAGATGAAAGGTCACGTGATACAATTTCAGGTGGTGCGGCTGTTATGAATCAGTGCTCGCTCCAATCCCAGGAGGGACAGGCTGTTGGATCGCTTCTTTATTTAGCATAGTTTGGTCAGATGTTTGTTTCGGGCTTCAACTTAAATGGCTGACTGCATAAAATTCTCGTGCATACATTTTACTTAGGTTGTGTATTGCTGCTAGGTTTACTTAAGATTAAAGTACCCAGTATTTAAGAAAAGTGATTCCGACAAATCATTTTGTGGCTAGTGACCTTTGGTAGGTGGAAGTCTCAGAAGTGCGTATCTTGAAACATTCACGTAATTTCGGCGCGATCGCCGCATATGACGTGAGAAACAAACCTTGAGGCAAAATAACCAACAGCTGGAAACAGAGCGGCGGGCTGCCTGGTGGAGGAAAAGGCGCAGCGCTTAGGGCAAGCTTCAGGAAGTTGAAAAACCGCTACGTCTGCATAGTGGGGACGGAATTGATTCGGACGAAAGGAAAATAACTTCTGTCAACCTTTGAACCGTATCCGTCCGTGCTTTTACGAGGGAGTCACAAGACCGATCTCCTTTAAACGGCTGGAGGAGCGCCGTATCTTTGACAATGAATAGAGGATAAATGAGTTCATTGGCGTCTGGTGTTTCTGGGACAAAACAGCGAGCAGCAAAGAGAAGCGACGAGACACTCCCCATCACTGCTCGGAATTGGTGCGGTTTTGTGGTTTTTTTCCGTTTGCTTTATCTTGCGCTTTTAAACTTTTTTTTTTTTCTTCCACATAAGCCGCAAACGAATCGGAAATAAAATGTTTGTTTTAAAGCAGCATATGTATAGTGGGGCAAGGAGGTCGCAGTGTTTATGAAACTTCTCATAAGGTTTGTGGGCTGCAGTGTGAACATGCAGTACTGAGAGCTTGGTTTGGAATTAAACCATGGCATTAGTCCGACAAGATGTCGTCAGAGTATTTAACGATTCTCTAGAAGCTGGTGGCTGTAGATTCTGCGCAATTACTCAGTAAAAAAAAAAAAAAAAAAGTGGTACAATTTGAGGGGATGCGAGTATGACTTTGTTCTAAAGTATAACGTTACATGCAAGCGTAGGGATGCCAGCAGCCAAGTTTTTGGTGGATCGACATGCATTTTAAGTTTTAGATTTATAAAAAAAATTTTATGCGTTTTCTGTTCAGATTGTGTCAAGACCGAGGACGCTGGAAATGTCATCTGTGGTGTTCAACCCTGGGTCAGACTCCAAAGTTAATGGGTGAGCTAACAGTACTGGTCTGTTAAGTGCTCATTAGAGTTATTTTGTGTTTGCTGTGAATGTCTCCGCAAGTACAGCTAACCAGTTATCCTGTTGGCTTGAAGTGTGTGTGTGTGTGTGTGTGTGTGTCAGGATTACTGGATAACATTTATAGTGTTGGTTTCATTTAAAGATGGAAATCCTGCAAGAAACTGACTGTTCAGGTTCAGAGGCAGGCAGACCAGTCATATTTTTTGCTTTTGAAATTTACTGCTCTTTTACAAACTCAGCATTTGTCTTCTATTAAATTCATGCCTGTACGCCACCAATGCAGACTCAGCAATGATGGTAAACAGGAGGCCAGCGTTTACATCGATGATGGAAAAGAGGAAAGTGTAGAACCAGACACCGTGTACCAGTAAGTAGAAATACATGCCTCCAGTGACTAATCAGAGTCATCAGCTTTCTAGTAATTAAACTAGTAATGGCATAGAAGAGGTTTTGACACCAACAGCTGGTTTACTTTGGTATGAGGTAACCAGTGGATTTGTGCGCAGTGCTGTAATATGACAAACTATCAAAACCAAGTTTCCTCCATCACAGATGGACAGTTTTTATTTTGCAAATAAGGGTCTATTGTAAGACTTTTAGTAACCCCCCCCCCCCCAAAAAAAAGGAACTGAAAGAAATAACCCAAGGATTTGGTGAGAAATGGTCAGTTGAATAAATGAATGTAATGCCACAAATACAGTTTTTCTCCCAAACTTTAGGACTGGGTATTGGGGGTGCTTGAGGTATTTAGCATTGAAGTATTTCACTTTATGCTTTTGAAATGCTGAAGGTGTATAAAGGTGCTGTTTTGCCTTGTTCTACAGTCAAATGCGGAAGAAGATCGCTCCACTTGTGATGTCGTTTGGTTTTCGGTGAGTGCCTTGCTATGTGCTCCTTTTCACGGTGGCTCCTTTTAGTGCCAGACCCAGAAAGCTGTTCACTTTGGGGTTTTTGGAAATGTGCATTTCTCCTCCCAAGGGTGTTTGGTGTAGTGCTCATCCTTGTGGACATCGCCTTGGTCATCACTGACCTGGCAGTGATGGACAAGAGCCACACGGTGAGCGAGGTTCTTGAGGCACTGTCCCTGGCCATCTCGCTCTTCTTCTTGGTGGATGTTCTCCTCAGGGTCTATGTAGAAGGGTGAGTTATCAACCCCTGGGCTCTTTCCCTCAGTCTTGCAAAATGCACAGTGACACATTTGAGCTGACGTTAGTTCTGTTTCAATCACGTTTTTATACTGGAATACGGAGAAGTGTACACGCCCTCTGATTTAACTCCCATTTGGTTACAGTTTTTGATTGCTGACGACTCATTACTAAAGTCCAGACCAATACTGTTGGTTCACCCTACTAAAGATTTAGACTTGATTCCTGTTTGCACATGTCCTGAGTGTCTACAAGATTCCCTTTTATTGGAAAGAGATCCAGTTGAGCAGGCTTGTCTGTGTCTTGTCTTTGAATTTCAGATTCAAAGTGTACTTTGGCTCCAAACTGAATATTGCAGATGCCTGTATTGTGGTCATTACACTCATCATCACTATGGTGTATGCATTTGGGGACCTGTCTGGGGCCCAAGCCTTTCCCAGGTACCGTCTGCGCTCTCACGTTCAGGAATTCTTCTTCTCTGTACTACTCCTTTACTCTTTTAATGACTGTATTGGCTTACAAAAATAAGTCACTCTACAACCGTTGAGTGTCCTGCCTGAGTCCTTCACTGATGGCACGTTCCTATTATACCGTAACAGAGGAGTAATGGACAATCTCATTGGTCTGTGTTCTGCTGTGTTTTTTTTTTTTTTTTTTTTGCAGATTGTTTAATTTTCTGAGGGTGCTAAGGATTGTCATTCTGGTGCGCATCTTTAGACTAGCCTCACAGAAGAAGGAGCTTGAGAAGGTCACAAGAAGGATGGTGAGATTGTTTGGTGGGGGGAAGGTGCATGAATATTGGGGATGAAGAAGTGCACATTTTCTGCTGTGTTAAGCTTGAGCTGCTATGTGGTGTGCACTACAGGTATCAGAAAACAAACGACGTTACCAGAAGGATGGCTTTGATCTGGACCTCACTTATGTAACTGGTAACTGCAGAGTTGGGTCTATTGATATTCAACAGCTTTGTCTGAGTCATTTTATGTTTACATGGACACTGTCTGTGTTTCTAGACCGCATCATTGCCATGTCTTTCCCATCATCTGGAAAACAGTCCTTCTACAGGAATCCCATCAAAGTAAGCTGTCCAGCAGTTTTGAACTAATATTTATGTATTAAAATCTAGTATGTAGGGTTGGGAAAAATAACTAATCAGAATAAACATTGAGGGGACATACTACAATTCCCATACACCCATGTCTTATTGACAGGAAAGTTCTTAATTGTATGTACTAATTAACAGGGTGGCAAGGTGGCTCAGTGGATACCACTGTCACCTTGTCCCTCAAAGGTCATGGAGTCAAATCTGGCTGTGTGTGGACCTGTGTGTGTGCATGCATGCGCTGCAGGTTTTTTTTTTTTTTTCCCCCCCCATGCTTGCTTGGGCTCCTCTTGGTTTGCAGGTTTTACATTTATTTGTTTAGCAGACGCTTTTGTCCAAAGTGACTTACGAATGAGTAAGAGCACATGTGCACATTAAACAAAGTTAGTCGGATTCACAGATATTCTCTAACAGTAAGTGCTTTTCTATAGTCAAAAGTTAAGCAAGAGTCCAAATTAGCTAAAATATCAACTGGATAAGTAGTAATAATGCAAGTAAATTAGCAATAGCACAGTGTTAAATAAACGGCAGCTTAACATTGGAGCAGTCAGAAGCAGAGCTGGTGTAGATCAGGTTCAAGTGCCGAGGTGCTCCTTATGAGTCTTCGGTTGTTTACGGAACGTGGACTGAGACATAAAAGTTCTCAAAGCGAGTATGTTGAAGATTGAGTCATCCAGGTGGAGCTGTCTGGAAGTTGAATCATGTCAACTGGACCTCTTTCTTCTTGATGGGAACGTTTCTCTACTCATCCAAGTAGCTTCTTTAAGGATGGAGGAGGTGGGTTGAGAAGAGTAGAAAAGGTGAAGGAGTTTATGCATATCAGTGGCAGTTAATTTTGTCTTGGTAAAAGAATATTTTAGTTGCAGAGAAGGAGAGGTCGAGATCTTGTTCACCCCCCCCCCCATATCTCCTTTCAGCAGCACTTGGGTCAATGTTGTCTTTTTGCTGAATGTCTCACAGCCATGGGCACGATGGAGTAGGGCATGCTGGTTTGGAAATGAATGGACGGAGACCAACCAATGTTGAAGACAATGTGGACAGCAGAGTAGCAGAAGCATCATCATTGCTCAGGGATCAGAAGTGGGCAGAGCAGAGACCGGTGCAGAAGCTAGACGGGATGAGTCTAGGGCACAGGTGTCAAAGTACAGTCCTGGAGGACCACAGTGGGTGCAGGTTTTCCTTCCAACCAATTCATTCATTTTAATTTGACCATTATCTTAATTAAACATTAACTAGCAGTACATCCTTGCTACTCTTCGTTCTTCCTGATCATTTCCACCTGTCTGCACTTAAGACAACTAAAGCGAGAGAAGGAAACAGAAAAAAATTTAAAGTGGGACTTTTGTGCTTTAAGATCAGTAACAAAAATATTAATGACACATTACAAAGGCACTATAACTGCACAATCTGAGCAGAATGTCTGGATAATTTAGCACTGTTTTTAATTCAAACCAGTAGTCATTAATTGTATTCAATTTGTAATTACTGAACAGTGGAAACAGCCAATGACAGAGAATGCTTAAACAGAAGCAGTGACTTCTGATCATTAACAAGAAATGTTAAAAAATATGAAGCTATGTCTGTATGTCTTTCTCATGCTTTTAAAACCCTGTTTAAAAATTAATTAAGCTTGTGTGCACTTCTGGATTGACACAGTAATTATACAGAAAAGTCAATGTTTATTTGAAATTATCAATTAACAGCAGAGTTTGGCTGAAACACAAACCTGCACCCACTGCGGCCTCCCAGGACCGTACTTTGACACCCCTGGTCTAGGGAGTGTAGGTTCTGTAGGAAGGTGACTGAGGGTGTGTCAGCAGGTGTCCAGTTATTTCCCAGCTTTGTGTGTGGGAGGGGTCTGCAGGTCATTATTTTTCAAGTTTTAAAATGTTTAAGTCTTAACCCTTAAAATGGTTCATTTTGATAGGAGGGGGGGGGGGAACACCTGAGTGAAATAAAACGCCAGTCAAACTACATTTAGGGGTAAGTCAATGCTCCCAAATTTTGCTAGTGATAATGTAAATTACCAGTTATAAAGCTACTGCAGCTTTGCTGGTATCAGATGAAAGGGTAGGAAAGTACACAAAGTGAAACATTCTTTTACTTGTTTATAAATATTACATACAGATAAATATTTTTGTTGTTGCTATTGTTGACCTAGTGTCCAGTTTGCTTTCAGCAGCTAAATCTGCTTTTATTTCTTTTAAATTGTATCTTGAAATTTTCTTCCTACTTTAAGGTGAACAAGTATCAGAATTCTTGGGTTTTTTTTTTTTTTTTTTCTTCTCCTTAAGGTAGTCCAGTAAAACTTCATAGTAAGAAGATTGCACATGCTGTTTGTTCTTGTTCTATGTGGATAGTGGGATGGTAAATTTAATTTAGCTAAATGGACAGAAGAATGTTTTTAAAAAAAAAAAAAAAAAAATTGAAAATGGACCCAATGGCAGTTGTTTAAATTTCAATGTAAAAAGCTGCTGAAAGCCTTGCTGAAATATGAAGATATGAATCCAAACATCTCCAAGGCCTAGTGAAGCTATTCAGTAACCATCTTTGGTATTTATCAGAAGAGCTAATTGCATTAGCTCTGTTTGATGAAGGCATTGATGTTCCAGTCATACGAGAGATGGTGCGTGCAATGAGAAAAGAAGGACCTGACGATACTCCAAAAGGATCAAAGTTGACTTTTTAAATTTGTGCCTGATAAAACACTGGCAAACTTTGTTTCTAAGAATTGAGTACGTCTCCTTGATCAACTAAGTCTGTCTCATGCTTTCTTGGAAGCCGACCCTGAAGAGTGGCCAAACTGAGCAGATTATCAGAAAGCATCAACTACTATACACAGTCTAAAAGTAATGAACAATTATGCAGCGTGTGGAGCTGCTCTTATCCAAGAGTATCATGTGTTAATAACCCATGATGAGGAACAGTTACAGTGTCTGATGTAGGTTGAACAGCACCGTTGCAATTTTACTGAAAGAAAGGAAATTGACAGTTTAAGACCCATCGAGATGTAAGTTGGAAATCTCCAAGAATAACCAGAGGTGTTCCAGGGTCTTCACCCACAATCCAAAGGGGTGTGTGTGTGTGTGTGTGTGTGTGTGTGTGTGTGTGTGTGTGTGTGTCCTGAGATAAGGGTGCTAGCCTGTCAGGTGTCCTGCCTTAGATTCCAGGTCACCCACAGCCCAGGAGAAGGATGCATATCTGGATAGTGCATATAGAACTATTAACACAGTTGCATGTTTTCCTGTTGCTTTTACAGGAAGTGGCAAGGTTCTTGGACACTAAACATGGAGATCACTATAAAGTGTACAACCTTTGCAGTAAGTGATTTCACATCTCGTGCTTTTAAACACATTGTGTAGAATGCTGTTGAATGGCAGGATGACTCGTGCCAACGCTGTGAAATGCCTGGATTTATCTCTGGGGTAGGATGATGAACAACGTACAAAGTGCACAGGTTCAGATGCTTCTTGAGCACTGAAGTGTAACGTTGACATGTTGGGAACAGGTCTGAGCTGACCTTACTTTTTTCCTTTGTGGGTTGTCTTCATCTATTTTGCTTGTTTTGTGTAGGTGAGAAGGGTTATGACCCCCAGTTCTTCCACTACCGTGTTGAGCGAGTATTCATCGACGACCATAACGTGCCTGCTCTAGAGTAAGTTCCCTTTGTAGACTAGTGCACGCTGCCTGATCTTGGTCATATGACCTTGTCTCAAATTTCACACCTCGTCACCAGGTGGTCCTGACAGAAACATGAAAGGCCCTGTTTTTGGTGTGTTCCTCCTCTGTATCATGTTGCAGTGACCCGTGTCTGTCCCAGAGCTTACCCCATGTTTCTCCCATTGCATGCAGGGATATGCTGAAGTATACAGCCAGTGTGAGGGACTGGATGACTGCTGACCCCAGAAACATCATTGCCATCCACTGCAAGGGAGGGAAGGGTGAGGAGGACCCTCTAAGTTTCGGGTCACCCTATTGGTTTCCTGTAATGCTATTTGAGGTTGAGATTTGACATGTATAGCGTGTTTAGAGAAATCTGGGCAGCACTGGCATGGGCTTAGCTTGAGCTCCTTGCATTAGAGCAGAAAAACAGGGCAAGTGATGTTATGCCCTGTGAACCTTTCATGTGCAGTTTTCACTCGCCACCTGCTGGTGAATCTATGTTAATGTATGCTAATATAGTGAATTGTACGTTTCAGGTTGTGCCAAATTAACTATACTAAATGTTATTCACTGGTTTCACGTGCTCTGCAGGACGTACCGGAACAATGGTGTGCACGTGGCTGATCGACAGTGACCAGTTTGAGAGTGCACAGGTACTTTTAAATGTGCAGATATTTCTTTTAGTGTGAAGGTTGGGTTGTGTGTAACAGATCAGGTATGTTTGGATTTCGCATTTCTTCTGCTTGTAAATTATGGTGTGGTTCCACACTTAGGTTTTCCTACATTTTGAATGTCACAAAATTGGCTAAGACAAGCAATGGCAGGTGGTCAGTGTCTTATGTAAAAGTGCTGTCCCTCTAAATCTGAATCTGCTCATTCCACACAATTGAGAATAAAATCCCCCACAATCAGTGGCTACTTCAGTCTCCTCTCCTTCATGACCTGATGGTCCTTTTATGTTGTGTGGCATTGCAGGACAGTTTAGACTACTTTGGAGAACGGAGAACAGACAAGAGCATGAGTGCCAAGTTCCAGGGAGTGGAGACGCCCTCGCAGGTGAGGGATGTGTGCATTCAGAGGACTTCTTTCATGTCTCATCCGTATTAAAGGTACATCTAGAATGGTCATGAAAAGGATGATTTATTTTAATGCGTTTTCTATCGTTGTATTTGCAGAGTAGGTACGTGGGGTACTACGACATCCTGAAAAATAAATATGACCGGCAGCTACCTCCAGAGAAGAGTCTGAAAATAAGGAGTATTCGAATTAATTCCATAGCAGGTAATGCATGACCTGGCTGCCCTTCTGACACCCACATAACTCAACAGAAGACACCCTCTTTGACATCAGACTGAGTTTTACAGGCTGTTTGTTAAGGCACAAATATTTATTTATTTTTGAGCACAAATGTTAATATTGCGTTAATGTTAGCCTGTATTGCTGACGTTGTATTTCTTCCCTTTTCTCCTCAAATAATTGGGATCAAGAATGTGTTTAAGGGATGCATCAACAAGACCCTTTGGGTACTCGAAGTAGCAACTGTCAGGTGAAATGTGCATGCGTTTGTTTCATCTGTCTTTGTTTCCTCAGGTGTGGGAAAGGGCAACGGTGTTGACCTAAAAGTGAAGATCATGGTGCGTAAGGAGATTGTGTTTCAGTGTGTGTGCGCCAAACAGGACAACTGCACGGTGAGCGTTTGGTTTTCAGGTGGTTCAGCTTGAGCACTAACTGCTCCCGGTCCACCATTCCTGTGGTCTTGTTTCTATCACAATTTTATTCCCCCTGCTTTGTTCCTGACTTTGTGATTCTGTTTTATTTGTGCAGTAGATAACCATGATACTAACCTCCCTCCTAAATGTACCAGGAATGTGTGACGCGTTCTCCCTTTTCAGTCGATGTATGGCTACTAGTCACTGCTTTTGTTGTTCAACTACTGTAGCT
>JABJVR010001048.1:0-19899 GCA_025773905.1 Chitala chitala
TAATTAATTTTTTTTTTTTTTTTTTTTTTTTTTTTTTTTTTTTTTTTTTTTTTAATGAAGTCTGCAGATTTTTAGGTAAGGACAGCAATAAAATTTCAATACCTTCCCCCCCTGAAAAAAACCTCACCTAGATGTATGAAGACATTAAATCATATCCTTTTTGTGTTTTCCAAAACTGCCAGTATTCGTGCGTGCGTGCGCGTGCGTGTGTGTGTGTACATTGCAATAATTATTCAAACCAATTTGGACTATATTAAAATCTTATAGTAAGTATAAGGGACAAATTTACAATTCAGTGACTCATTTCTTTAGGAGTATGTCTGTGGATAACGTTTATTGCCATTTTGCTTCTTCACCAGTGTCTCAGTTGGTGAGCCTGTGGGGGGAGAACCTGTGGACGGGCCTGTGCTGACAGAGGTGACGCCCCTGGAGGACATGGCACAGGACATGGGGGTACAGGAGCAGAAGCCTGAGGAACAGGGGGCAGGTGGTGAGGAAGATGACGCCTTAAAGATTACAGAGGCTGGCAATCAGATTTCGTCGGTGAATGCCGACAGCCTCGCTGACCCCCTGGTTCGAGAAGAAGTCAAAGATGAACACGCAGCACCTTCTGCAGTCCTGGAAATGGGAGGTGGAGCAGAAGAAGCTGAATGTGACAGGTGTGGGTGTGATCTTGGCTGGCCGCTTTGTTCACTGAAGAAATCCATACATGGGAATATTAAGTGATGTAATTGCTGTACGAGTGATTTGTGATTAAATACTAACCTCGGTCAGATATGCAAGAAATGATAGTAAGTTCATACTGTACTTGAAGGCCACGTTCATTCTCCATTTTGTGGTGCTGCTTTATGCGTGTCTGTGTCTCAGACAAGGCTGAATTAACTGGCTGGCATGTTGTATAACCTAAGAACACAAAAAGCCCTATCTGAGGGTCATTTTTCTCCGCCATTTTAATGTTTCATCTTTTATGTTGGGGCAGTGGACAAAAGGTCATTTTAGTGACATGCACACTGTTGAAATGCACTTTTGTTGACCTAGTTAGTTATGCAATTGTACCATGCAACTAAAGAATGTTAGAAAATGGGTCCGAGATAAAGTAGCCACATGTTCAGTCAATACCTGGATTTTTTTCTGGCCTGTTAAAATAATACCACATGCTCATTTTTTTAGTTCTTTAAGGACTGTGTACTGCGTTAATATCACAATCTCAAAGTTGAAAATTCCAAGATTAATGTAGGAAAACGTATAGGATGTTCTGTCCTAATTTTTGCCCCTGGCTGTGAAAAAGACTTTAAATTCTTTTTGTTCGTCATAGTCTGCCCGCTGAAGAAGACCTGTACAGAGGGGAAGATGAAATTATGGAGGAGCAAGATAAGAAAATTACTGAACTACTGAATCAGGTAACAGGTGAGTCACTGTATTTGGTCAGTATAAATTAGTGATGTAATCTTGGAGGTATAAATGGGAAAAGTATGTATAGTTATCTGTACCACAAATTTTAGGATATACAAATGGATAAAATGCACCAAAAGATGAAAATGGCCAGTCAAATAACTGGTTAGCCAACTGTAAGACTGCTTTGTAGAAGGGCAAAATTGGAAAAAGTCTGCATTTACACAAATTAAATGTGGTCCAGTACTGTGTACTCCTATTATCACATTAATTAATTAAAATCTTTTTGTGTGCACATTGCAGATTGAGTCTCATTTAAATTGGTGCTTTCAGATGCTAGTTAATTCCAGTCATAAGCACTAGTGATAAATCTTGCATGCTTATAGCCAGAACTTTTGTTCCCACTTGCGTATCACCTGGTCTGTCTGTCCCTGCCTATAAGCACGATTGTTCATAACTAATAGTAACTTGACTGTACATTACACATGGATCATTAGGCCAATGACACAGTTTTAGAAAAGTCTCCGACCTGCTGCCTGCCTGAGTGCCAGCATACAAGCGACCGTACATGGCAAAGATTCGGACAACATGGAGAGTCATTTAATAGGACATGTGACAGATAAACGCAGGAGTCCAGGCTCCAGCGACATTCACAGTTGCCCTGCAGAATCTTCCTACTACATGCTTGCTTAGAAGCTCCTGTGGCTTTGACTTCTGTGACATGCTGTCTGACCATATTTGACATTAATAATCTGAATATTGTTTGGGACACAAACTTTTTCTATTAGATTTAGCCTGGAAATGTTAGGACACCAACTGGTATATCTGGTAATGATGTTCATGAAACATTGTCATGCATTCTGTACCCTAGAATGTCACCGTGTGGCCGGGAGTCACTGTCAGCTAGCTGTAGCTACACACAGATGTGTGTATACGCATGTTACCATTGTCAGTGAGCACAATGTCGCTTTGGAGCGTGCACATATAAAAGGATTGTACTGTAATTGTCTCCTTCAGATTCTGTGCCCACTGTAATGGACACAGTATAGACACACTGTGACATAATACTGAAATAAGATTTTTGCTTTTTCTGAGAAGGATAAATGTGTTCATTTTTCCCCCTATTGAGTGGAAATAATTTTGGATTGAAACAGTTAAAGGAAACGTAACTTGCAAGTAGATGTTGGAAAATGGACAAGCTTGGTTTTGGTAATGCACAAACGTTTTCTTTTCTTTTTTTCCCCCTTCCTCTCTCATGTCAGTTCTTGAGATGGAGGAGAGGTGCAGCGTGATGGCAGAAGTTGACATCCTCTCTTACAGTGAAAGAGAATGGAGGGGGAAGACAGCGAAAAGCACACTTATAAAGAAGGTTGGTGTGGTGCCCTGTTGTCATGCTGATGGTGTCTGTGTTTCTTGCCAGTGATGTAGGATTGTTTTATGGCACAGTCTCCATCTGTGACCATTCTGAGCTAGTTTTTTCATGGTGGCCCTTGAATGATCTTGATGGTTTTCAAGTGTAATCGCCTGAAGAACGCAGTTATTTAATACACTGATGTAATCACGAGTTCGCACTGGTCTGTCGGTTTGTCTGGTCACCAGGGCTACGAAGAGGTGGCCCAAGCTTTCAGAAGTCTGTGCCGAGTCAGGGGAGACAACTACTGCGCACTGAGAGCCACCCTCTTCCAGATGCTCAGGGAGAACAAGCAGCCTCCGGCCTGGATTCAGGAGGAGGATGTTATAAAGGTGTGTGTGTGTGTGTGAGTGTGTGAGTGAGTGAGTGTAAGGTGTCCCAGCTCTGAGCAGCAGCTGGAAGGAGTACACAGATCAGTGTTTTTACAGTGGGGAGTTTTTTACGTTTTTGTCCCCTGTAATTGTATGCATCGAATAGCCTTGATTATCTTAGTTTTTAATGAAGTGTGACTATATTTTACCAAAGTGTCTAGGTTTAACAGATAAACCCATTTTGTGGTTCTTGTTTTATACTGGATGTAATTACAGTGCTGTAGAGTTAAGATCAGTGCTTTTTTAAAACATTGTAGCACGTACAAAAATATCAAGATCCAATCACTCCATCCTGCTGGTTAAGCTTGCAGTAAACGTTTAAATATAAATTTTGAACTGTGTCTATTGCAGGTGTAGGCATCTTGTTTCAGTTAAAGTTTAGTGACTGTCATGTACGATGTATGCACCATCCACTGAAAACATTAGAACTACCTGTCCAATTCCCTGTTGGTCCTCCACATGCCACTAAAACAATTCTGACCCAGTAAGGCATGGATTCTACAAGATCTTTGAAGGTGTCCTCTTGTAGCCCCCAGATCTCCATCTGATTGAGCATCTGTGAGATGTGCAAGAACAAGTAGGATCTGCAGCGTTTCCGCCTATCAGTTTATTGGTCTTAAAGAACCTGCTGCTAATGTCTTGGTGCCAGAGGCCACAGGACACCTTCAGAGGTCTTGAGCCCATTGCCTTGATGGGTCACAGCTGTTTTGGTGGTACGCAGAGGACAAACAGCATATTCAATTGGCTCATCCGTGTGTTTTAAGGCTGTATTTTGGCTAGGATTTCAGTGTGTCATACAGTGCATTTAACTTGCCAGGTTTCTAGAAAGCCACAAAAACCTCTATTTCCATTGATATCAGCAAGTAACAAAAGAGTTGCACTGATGACTAAGTACGCAGTACAGCTTGGCTGTTGGTGTACAACAAGCAGCTAATTAATCATGGCTGTCATCTCCTTCTGTGTTGGATTGGGAATTCCAGGTGTTCAGAAACTGAATCCTGAGCTTTTTTTCCTTCTGTTATTTGTTGCATGGGTTGACATGTACATTTTTGAGATGGCTGCATAAAGGTGGTCTCGTAACTTTACGTACCCCTAGCAGCATGTATTAGATGTTCACCATTCTGAGCAAATATGTGCTTGGTGTACACTGACGGTATGCACACTTATGTGCAGAGCTGCACTTTAATACACTTTTTAGTCAGGCTCTGAAGGATTGCTGTTCTGGGTTTCACTGTATTGTATGGCTTTATTTATTTATTTTCCCCCACTCGTAGCTGCCCGGCGACATGGTCAGGACCTGGCGATTTCCAGCACAGTGCGGTGATGCTGAGATGAGTGGGCCAATTGAGCAGCTGAGATGTTCACTGAAGCTGCTCAAGGAAACGGTACTAATTTTACTTATTTCCATTTTAAAATGGATCACTTAAACAGAAACCTTTTGAGCTTGTCCGCTGAGAGATAGATACAAAGTAAATGGTGTTTTGAGATCAGTGAGTTCTTGATACATTACATTTACATTTTTACGTTTTTATTTAGCAGACGCCTTTGTCCAAAGCGACTTACAAGGATAATAGTACACGTGCATGTCACAAACGAGGTCAATTAGTATTGGAGAATCTACCAACAATAAGTGCTGTCCTAATATCACAGTACACCCGGGATGCCACGAAATCTGGCAAATGTCACACAAGTAGAGCATAAGCAACACAAAATTACAACTAGATACACACTTTAAATCAGTGGCCAACTTTGGAGTTACAACATAATGAGTAGAGTCATGGCAAGAGTTCATGTTTAATTACTAAAGTGCTGCCTGAAGAGATGTGTCTTCAGTTGCTTGCGGAATGTGGATAGGGACGATGAAGTCCTCAAAGCAAGCGGAAGTTTGTTCCACCATGTAGGCGCCAGAGAGGAGAAGAGCCTAGGTTTCATAGATTTTAGGATAGGTGAGACCAGTCTCTTCCACATACATACACTGAAACAAGATGCAAAAGTTTGTACTTGTTCCGGTCCTTTGAATGTCTGTTTGTTAGTGTAACGTTAATGGATATCCTGGTTTCTGCACGTCTCTCCAGCGTCTCATCAAAACTGTTTACACCTCCATTGATCCGGTATATGAAAAGGCATACTGGTGCATACCTGTGTGTGACTTGTGTGGCTGGGTTGTTTCGGGCTCCTGTGTCTGGATCTGCAGCTTCTGGAGGTGAGCCAGCTCGACAGCGAAGTGGAGAAGCGGGCTGTGTGTGAGCGCGTCTTCCAGGGTGGCAGGGAGGAGTATGAGCTCCTGGAGGCCCTCAAGTTCCTTATGCTGAAAACGGCCATGGAGCTGCACACACAGATGCAGCAGGGCGGTGATGTCCCTGTCTTCTGCTTGCTCCTGTTTGCCCGTGACACCTCCGGATGCCCAGGTGCCTTCCTTGCTAACCACCTGAGTCATGTGGGCTTTAGTGGAGGTCTGGAACAGGTAAGTGTTTGATTCTCAGTCATCCAAGGCACACTTATCTCAAGTGTTGTTCCGTGGCAACTGGACTTGCTTGGAAATCATAAAAGTTTCGCCTCCCATCTGCAAGGCTTCTTCAGTTCTAACTAACTGGCTAGGAGGAATTGGACCCAGATGAAACTGTGGTACCCTGTGGTGGTATTTGCCTTTTAAATGTACCGCCTAAGCAGTCAAGACAGTGAGGAAACAGCTACGACAAGCCAGCACTATGACAATAAAGCTCTACTGTACTCTTTGTCCACCAGAACCAACCTTAACCCAGACCACATATGTGCCCTACTTGACCTCTGCCTGACTACCATTCATTTCAGATACAATGAGGTCTTCTACAGGCAGAAACATGGCTGTGCTGTACGTTCACCAGTGTCCCCTATTGTGACCAGTCTTTACATGGAAGACGTAGAAAGCAGAGAAAGTTGAAGCATTTAACAAAAACCTCAATGCTGTGGACAACATCAGGTTCACATGGATTAATGTCACAGGGAATTACCTGGTCTTCCTGGACTGTGCAGTACACATAGAGGAGGACAGAAGCATCAACACTGAGCTCAGAAAACCCACCCACACAGACCAGTATTTGTTTTTTTTGATGCACATCACCCTCTGGAGCACAAACTGGGAGTGATCAGAACCCTACAACAGAGGGTGGAGAATGTGTCTACAAGGGCAGAGGGAAACGAAGAGGAACAAAAACATGTCAGAGAGGCACTCGGAACCCAAAGCTATACTGGCTGGGCTTTTAGTGACATGCACACTTCACACAGCATCCTTGATCATTTCAAACCCAGTCAAAGTAAGGCAGAAGCTTGTCCACCCCAGGGTGAAACACCTAGACAAAAACAGAGCAATGTAATATACACAGTCGGGGGTAGCAAAGAATGTACAGATATATACATCAAGGAAACAAAACAACTTCACAAACGCATGGCTCAGCATAGGAGAGCCAGCTCCTTAGGACAGGATTCAGCCATCTATCTACTTCTGAAGGACAGGGGTTATTCCTTTGAAGATAGCAATATTCACATGCTGTACAGAGAAAACCAATAGTTTGAAAGAGGAGTAAAGGAGGCCATCTATGCCTGGAACAACCCTCCCATAACAGAAGAGGTGCCCTAAATCACCATTTATCACCTACATACAATGCAGTTCTTTTAACACTCCCAAGGTGGTTTCGTAGTCATTCTCATTTCGACCCATGTGACTCCCACTGCCACTCTCATGCCCTCGTGACCCCAACTAAAACCCACAAATGACTATCAGGATGTCAGCAGCTCACAGGGTTTATACACCTGCCAGTCCCAGCTAGTTAGAACTGAAGAAATCTTTCAGATGAGAGGCGAAACGTCTTCAAGATTTCTAAGCAAGTCCAGTTGCCATTCAACAACACTTGACAAAGAACAGATGACCCATTACATTAACAATTTTTAATGTTAATTATTGCTCATCTTCTGTATCACTTCTTAACTAATAGGCCAAAATATGTGCACATCACCCCTATTCTGCAGTCTGCACTGGCTCCCTGTTTGCTTCCAGATTGATTTTAAACTCTTATTTGCCTTTAAGGCCATCTAGGGCCTAGCAACGACTTACCTCCCTAAACTTCTACACCCCTACATTCAGAACAGGTCCCTTAGGTCCTCTGAGCAGATCCTGCTATCTGTCTCCAGAGCCACGTGTAAATTCTGGGCTAACTGCTCCTATTTAGCCGTGGCACCTAAGCTATGGAATTCACGATCTCTTGAACTTTGTACCATCTCTGCGCTTGCTTTGTTTAAAACAAAAGTCAAGACCTGTCTATTCACCCTGGCTTTCAACACACAGTAGAGGATTGTCACACCTGTTGTTAATGGTACATCTAGGTTTTACAATGTGATATTTGTTACTTGTAACTCCTTGTAAACCGCTTCAGTCAACCTCATTGTTTTAAGTGTTAGTCAAGTCAAAGTTTATTTATATGTGTCCACCTTTTTAGGGTCCTGTCCCTAAGAAATTAGAACAGCTGGACTTCAAATATAAGCAGCGGGCAAAAATTAAAGCAGAATACTATAAAGCTCAGTATTGGTGGAGCTTTTTTAAAACATTGTAGCATGTACAAAAACATGAACATGGCAGAGTAGTTTAATAATCATAAATCTAAAACATAACAAAAATGAATTGCAGTAGCTGTTCTAGGTATAATTGATGTATGAAGAATATTAATTGGTACGTATCTAAGACTGTCGATGTACAGATTAACTGGAAGCCGGTTAATCAGCTGTAGCGATGACTACATCTAAGGTTGTAATATCTTTAGTTTGTCACTCTTCCTAAAGTGGAGCATGACAGTGTGCCTTGATGTTATCTGTTTTTCCTTCTTCATTTTTCAACTGGAAAGCCTAACACAGGACCCATGAGACAGTATAACGAATTAGTTGCTTGATCTTATTAAAAAAATTTGCATTTTAATAGCTTCTTTAGATTTACTGTAATGGTAAACTCTAGATGCTCTGTTTTTACATGCGTTGTAATTTAGCGAGGTGAACTTTTTTTTTCTGTCGCTCAGGTGGAGATGTTTCTACTGGGCTATGCAGTACAGAGGACAATCCAAGTGTACCGGCTGTACAAAGTGGACACGGAAGAGTTTGTGACCCATTACCCTGATGACCACAAGGAGGACTGGCCCTGCGTGAGTCTTATCACGGAGGATGACCGCCACTACAATGTTCCTGTTGGCAGGCTAGAAAGCGCCAGACTAGCAGAACACCTCACCACATCCTGATCGCAGCTCACATGCACACAGTACGGGTGATGGCCGTCTGGTGGTTAGCTTTGGATACCATCCATCGTGCTAAGGGTCCTTCATGCATCCTTTTAATGGTCTTTAAAATGGATTTGCTGACCAGCACTATGCATTGCAGCGTGTGTGTGTCTAGCGCTAGTGAGAATCCTCCGGTAGACAGGACAAAAGTATGATTAGTCCTCCAAGCAAGAGTCTCAGATCTTTAGCTCAGTGGACTAATCCTCTTGTCTGATAATTCTGTGCGGGCTGTGAGCCGGAGTCACTCGCCTTACACGTGCACTTAACATTTCTGGTTTTTATGTACCATTAATGCCTAGAAATAAACTTTATATTGAAGGTAATTCAAAACTTAGTGTTCTGATCAATGTTGAAGTATTCATACTAATCCATACAGTTTAAGTAATTCTTCTATAACTCTTAATTTTACAGGTAAAGCTCATTTAATTTTACAATAAAAGGTAGGAAAAATGGTCCAGGTCTATATTTTTCCTTATGTTTTGGCAAAGTGGTGCTTCAGTTTATCAAATTGTCTTTCAGAGGTTGTTTAAAACTGTTACTTCTTGATTTGATCACTTCCCATCTGTACTGAAATGGCTGACTTGCCTGATGTTTTCCTACCTTTAAAGCAACAAAGTGCAATTTCACCAACAACTTATTTTCGAATTGCAGCTTTAGTATTTCTTGCAATATTCTGAAATATCCTTGTAAATATGTAAATTAAATTGAACTGAAAACCCATACATAAAAAGACAGTGATCAAGCAATTGACCCAATGACTTAAATACATTTATTAACTAAATATGTTAATATATACATGTCTGATTGGAAATGGGGTGTGCATGGTTCATTACTAAAAATAAAATACTTATTTTTTGTGCTTAATGAGATTTTCTATTATAACGGCTGAAAAAAAGCCCTCTGTTGGGAGGTTTACAAGAACATGGAGGTATTTAGGGCTCTTATTATATTACTTTAAAAAAAAAACCTCTCAGTTTAGGCTAATGCATTGGAAGAACCCAGGAGAAAATAAGACAGCATGCATCTCAGGGGCGTCCCAAGTTTTATATTTGAATTAAATTTCCAGATAGAAGGAACTATAAATAAATGCTTGATTACCCAGGCACACCCACAGTTCCCACAAATATAATAAAGCAACTGTACAAAATTAAATTGTGAACAAGCTTGCACAAATAAATTCATTTTCTTTTTGAATTCTTTTGAATGTGTCAGTTTTCCCGTTTGCCAATCAGTGCAAAGGGAAACAATCCAGGTTACTTGTCAACTACCTTTTGTTTTTAAATCCAAAACGATTCATTTGGAACAAATGAGAGTTGAGAAGCTTAAGAAATGCAAAATGCAAAGCTTTAGCATACACCTCTGTCCCTTTTTTTTTGTTTCTTACATTCAACATAAGCCACATAATTCACAGAGCAGTTGCAGCTGATGTACAGATGTTTACATTTAAAACCAGCCACAGGACAGCAGCAAGTTAAATACGTTTGAGTGGACAGAATGTTGCTTTACAGCAGGTGCGGGTGCCTGTCCGAACATAGCCTGTTCCTGCAGCTCAGGCCTTATGAGCTGTGGAAGAACTTAGCAGGGTGGTATCGGGGCTGCCAAGCGATTCTCAGTGAATCCAAAATTTCGAAGTTAATCTTGGCAAACAGTAGACCACTTTCCCCCTCTTTTCTTGCCACCCTTTTCCATAGACCCTTTAGTCTTCATCCTCCTCCTCTTCTCTTATCTCCTCCATTCTTCTCCAAGATCCCACGTCGCTCATTGGAGCCAAGTTCTCACCTTCCACTGACGCCTCGTTATTGGTGTCTTTTTTTTTCTTTTAGAAACAGGTAACATACAAGTTGAACGTTAGTCTCTGCGTCAATTAAGGCTGACATCAGTTAATTGACTATATGAAACAGATCAGTATTACTGTGAAGGTGGGACACCATCTAACCAGCTTTTCTCTTGGCCAAGGCTACATCCACTCAAAGGGTGTAAGGAAGCGTCCAGCAGATGAACCATGTGACTTGATTTTCCAGCTTCTTTTTATTTTGTCATGCTTTACCTATTTGTGTTATTCAGAAGTAAAATTTTGCTGTACTGTTAATATATTTGCATATGTGTGGCAAAATGTCTGGTCCAGTGTGCTCGGTGTGCAGAAAGACTTTACCTGTTTCTGATAGACATAACACGCAGCCACTGCCACCATTGTGGACTCCCCCAGGAAGCCAGCTAGCAAAGATCCTACTCCCAGCGTGGCACCATGCACCCTGAATCATGGAGTAGCAAAGCATGGAACTCATGTTAAACAATGAGGCTACTGCAGATTCTTTACATCATTAAAAATTCAGTCAAATTCTTACATATATGCTCCTTACAGTACAAGAACAGACACTAAGTACAACACAGCAAGATTACTGACAGTGAAAGGGACAGTAATGGAAAAGTAGCTCTGTAAATGTACTGCCAATTTAAATCCACAACGATGTGTAACACAGAGACTTTCAACAACAGGGACTGACTAATCTTTAAGCAAGGCTTGTCAATGAAAGCATTGAGGAGTCAATGTTGCTATGAGGAGGGTCAACTTTGGACCAATTCAGTCTGCAGTTTGCTGACTTCTGCTATTGAGAAGACTGACTGCTTCAGAATGATTCTTTTGTTCAGTCTAGATGTCTTTGCTTTTATGATGCTGTAAAACCACTTTGGGGGGAGGCAATGTGCCTGTTGTTTTACCTGCCTGTCTGAGACAGCTTGTCTGGAAGGTATCGCTAATAGGAGTCAGCTGTGCGTCAAAACCATAATTGATTATGGTTTTCTGGTGAGTGCAGTTTCTGAACTATAAACTAATGTCACATTTTAAAGACAATGATCTTGTCAAAAAGGGTTCCTTTGTACAGTGTGCTGATGTTTGTGTGGATGTTTGTTAGGGGGAAGTTCTTATCTATGATTGATTTCTTCTTAATTATGAAACTTATAGACCAGTTTAGCAAACCGGTGTTCTAAAAACAATTGCCCAAAGTGTTTACTCAAGTGACTGGATTGCATGAGGAAGTCCCATTTTAAACAAAAAGCTGTTCAGTTCATTTTGCATGTGTACAACAGCTAAACATATCTGATATTTTGTTTTTCTTTTGAACAATTCCATTTCTGTTACATACAAAAAGTTCTTATTTCACACTTGCCTGACTTTAAAATAATGGACTTTATTCCTACCTGCACATATTAACAGTGGTGTATACCACGTTCTCCTGCTCTGCTCAAGGAAAAACCTTTGCTTCAGTATGTAAATATATGCTGTCTTTATATCTCAGATGTAAAATCCTTTTTATTTACCTACCATAAACTCTCTGATGTAATAAGTGCTTGTGTATAATGTTCATGAGTAATCTTGAGTTTTATTATAATATGAAAATTTTATCTGTATATAAAGTGCAGCCTTAATTTAAGGTTAGTCTGCACTACATATAGTGGTATATGAAACATTTTGAAAATGCATTGAATTAAAAAAGCACAACTAAATATAAAAACACTGGATTACAAACAATATTTATGGTAGTTGATTTAAATTAGTTGATATCCTATTTTTCTCCCTGTTGTACTTATATTATAATGACCTAGCTATTGCTATAAACACCCCGCCAAAGGTCTTAAATACATTATTTTATGGTTATGAGAGCTCCCACATTCTTTCAATAAAAACATGCAAATATCAAAGGGCAAAAAGAAGCTACCAACAGTGTCAAACAGTGTACAGATTGTGACTGAAACAGACACGGAGCCGAATACTTTTGTCTTTCTGGTAGAGTCAAACATGCGGTGAGAAACCTGAGGGCAGGTGTCAATTCTGAAAGGAAAGCTAAAGGAACTCGGTGGACCCGACACAATCACACACACACCCCGCGGTCACACACGTACCCCATGTACGGCAGCACGACGAGGCTCGTGATGAGAACGATTATCCGCAGCACAGAGCTGGGGGCCAACACGGAGGTCTTCTTCAGGGTCATCAGCCAGCCAGTAAGATGAGCCCGCACAGTCACTAAGCGTGGTATAACAGCACATTACCCGGGTTAAACCGCGGGCAAATCACGTGTTTGACATGCTGCTTGGAGTGACACAAATACTGAGCTAAAAGAATTAACTGCTGAGTTTAATGAGGCAAAATATTGGATCTTTAGTAGTACATAATTAAATTTGGGCTTTACTTGCAATTCCTTTTTTTCCCTTCATTTTCAAACCACTTATGGTGGTCAAAGACATGGAATCTGTCTGAAGCAAACGGTACAAAGCAGAGTATAAACCAAACCATTATAGGGGAGACAATAATGGCTTTTTTATTTTCTAAGTCACCTGAACTGCTTTAGGTTGTTGGAAGAAACCCACACAAGCATAAGGAGAACTTACAAAGTGTATATACACAGCGCTGAGGCCAGATTTAAACCCACTAGTCTGGAGGTCTGAGACCACAGTGCTACCTGCTGAAGTCTACCGCTTGATATCTGAGCAAACTAGTGCTAAGTCAGTTACAGAATTAACAACGTGCACAAAGTAATGGTTGCCAGGTTTCCACAGATCCATACGTGAAATCTCCTTTCCGTCATACGATACGAGGAGCAGGGGAGCAAGGATCAGTGGGCTGTGCAAGGAGGCATACCAGGCAGCGGGAAGAAGGAGAAGGTACGCAAGGGCGCAACACAGAGCCCGGCAAAGGCCTCGTCCACCCCGATGATGTCCACCAGGATCTTCTCAGACACATGAGGACTCCAGAACACCGCAAAGCACAGCTGAGGACGAACACAGCGACCAGTCATCTACACAAATCAGCGTGACAAAAGTAACGTAGTGAACTGGAAACCTAAGGTCTATCGTTTGTACTGGCAGCCATGCTGCTTATTATTAATAAAGGCTGGACTAAAGGCAGTATCAGAATGACCAGCACATGCAGCGGTGCTACAGATAATGCTCAGGTCAACAGGTTGTGGTCACATACGCCGATGAGCACTTTTGCTATCTCAGTTTAACAAACCCTTACTGTGCTCTAAGTTTATTTATAAGGAAAATTATGTTGTCAAATAGGCTTCCTTGTGTTCTCAGATCCACCCAAAATGCTATTTTATCCTCTAATTGTGTTTTTACCTACCAAGAAACACTTAATGCATGACTAGTCCAGTAAAGATATGCTCATATATACATACATGGCTATTTAAATCTTAACCCCTTCAGACCCTAAGTCCACTGTGATGTATGTAGTAAAGACATTTTTGCATAAAAACTGATTTCACTTAAAATTTATGTGAGATTGACAAGATTAATGTGGAAAAAATATTAAAAGCAGTAAGAATAAATTAGTATTTAAGGGATTAACACAATATGCCATAATTATGATTATTTTCATGCATTTTATAGACCGTAGGCCTCAATTGCATAGAACAGCTAGTGTTGAGATGTTTAAACGCAGATTTGACTGAGTAAATGGTTATTTGAAGATTATTCTCCATGACTGCCAGTATAAGATACTTAGGGTACAGTGTGAGTACTACAGAACTTTCTGACAGATGCTTACACAGAAGTGCCACCATAAATCAAATCACATGATCACAGAAGCTGTTAAGGTACTTGCTTGGAAGTGAACTGAAACATGGCACTTTTAATTCCTAGAATGAGTCTGCTGTTACAAACCTTGACAATGTCCTTGTTTTTTTTAACATTTTCATCTATATCAATGGTGTAAATTTAATAAAGTATTTTAAATTCACAGATCTTCAAAAGCTTAGATACAATCATAGAGCCACTGTGGAAAGACTGAAGAAACCAGCGGAAGATTTTAACTGAGGGAGCGTTCTTAGAAAACAGCATTAAACCACAGCCTATTGCAGAACTGGTATAACCTGTGCCCATGACTGTTGTTGATGTGGGCTGGACACATGGATGTAAATGTGTTGTGGATATTGTGTGATATTGTGTGAATGGTGGTTACTTCAGTTTTGTCTACTTAACCATGTAAAATTCATCCCTACAGCATTCAATATATGTGCATGATGTGGTATAGTTCATTGGGTCATTCAGATTAAATGCTTCTAATCTGAATTAAGAAACCAAACACTACAAAGGGGGGGACCCCTCATTATTACGCCACCATTAGGCGACCACAAGGACTGCCACTACTGCAGGTTTATTACTATCATCACCAAGCATCAAATCCATTTCAACCATTAATAAACCAGGTCTGACCGGTAGAATATAATATGGCAGTTTGCAGCACAGACTGTAGAGTTAACTAAGTGTGACCTGAAAAGCAGTTCTTGTCTGAAAAGCGTGTGCTACAAATGAAAGTTTTGGACACAACTAAGTTTTAATATTTCAATTGCGAAGACAAAACATCAGATTTTACCACTCTATTACATTTATTTTCTCTGTGTTACCAGTATCATGAAAATGCAAGAAGTATACAGGAAATATAACTGGCTAAGTAATACCGCTGCAGTAGAAACCCTTGGCTGTCAGGACAACAGCTCAATTACCATAGTCACCACATCTGGGGACCCAGATCACCCAGCAGGTTAATCTTTTTGTCTGGTAACTGTGAGCTGTGGTTGCATGGTCCCAAAACACTGCCAGTTTTGTCCCAATTTTGCAAAGAAACATCATTTGGTCTGTGACTACCAGCTTTAGTCTTGACTTCTGTAGTAATCTCTCCTTATCATTCTTCTTCCCACATGTCTGGTTGTTGGTCACCTGAACAGGATGCTGTGTTAGATGTCAGTGTTGTAGCATCATTGATGTGGTCCTGTCAGCCTACAGAGATGTCCTCCTAGACCTGGCACCCAGACATACTTCATATTGATGTTCAGTGTTAGTTTGGTTCTGTCCTTATTAATGTTAGCATGCCCATTGGGGTTAGGTGGCCAGTTGACCTTCTGAGGTCCCCAGAGATTTTTCTCTCCATCCATCCATCCATCCATTATCGTAACCGCTTATTCCTGGTGAGGGTCGCGGGGAAGCCTGGAGCCCATCCCAGAGCGCATAGGGCGCAGGGCAGGGGACACCCAGGGCGGGGCGCCAACCCACCACAGGAGATTTTTTAATATATTTATAAAAAAAATTTGAAATGAATTTAACATCACTCTCTTGGCCTCTCCATGTAGGCTTGTTGAGCTAAAAGGCCACTACAAATAATTTTTCTTATGCACAGTAACGCAAAAACTGCCTCTTCACAGACCACAACAAGAGTTAACTGTTCCTTGAACCACGATTTCGCTGGTACAAACTAGTGATTTTTTTCAGGTCCAGTTTAAAAGAACTTCACTTTTCTATTCCCATAACTGAAGAACCTTGTATGAAAGGTTACCTCCCTTTGTCTATGCTATAATCTAACTATGTTGGAAAGTTGCAAAATCCTTTGAAAGCTGACACAAAAGAACACTGTAGTGTTTGTTGACTTTTGGTGTTTGCGTTGTTGTCCTGTTGCTGAATTTTTAACAATTGAAGAGATGCTTTAAAAATGGTTTTCCTCCATTTCCTTTGAGGCCATATTTGAGCAATGCATCAACCTCATATGTATATAATGAGTTAGATGCATCCAGTGCTTTCTTTATATCTTCAGGTTTCTCGGAATGTCTATAGGAAATAATTTCCTGCTTGATGAAACAGATCATTACTTTTCAAGAGATGCTGAAATATGGAAATCTAAAATGTTTCATGACAAGCATGTTTCCTCTTCCCTGCTGAACCTATCTGACATGCACCACAGGAGGGGCTGGGTAGCCAGTCAACCTTGGGCCCCCAGACGTTTATTTTCTCCACACTGTAGACCTTGGTTTCTCTCTGTTGTTGTCTGGCTTTATCTTTAACCTCAATCATCTGCCTGCTGTTAATTCTGTATTATCTTATTTCTCTCTGTGAAGTGCTTTGAGACAACTTGTTGTGAAAGGCACTACATCAAAATAAATTTAAATTGAAATGTTTTATGCAAAAAATGTTGTATCATTATGTCATGTCTTGGCCTGTCATATCCCCTTGTGTTCCTTTTTCTGAGTCATTGTGACTATGTAGGGAAATGCAGAGTTGATGTGACTTTGAGCCACGTTAGCATACAGCCATGTTAGCATACAGCCACGTTAGCATACAGCCACGTTTTTGCCAAAGTCTTCCTTTGTTTTTTCCTTCAGTAAGCCTCCCTCTCAGCACATGGACCTTGCCTCAGCCTGCCAGTTTATTACCTTTATGCCATTTGTGTTTGTGCCTTCACCTAGTGACTTCATCTTTTACCTTTATTTTAATGAGCTGTCCTTCCAAATCTCCTGTCATTGCCTTCGTTCTGCCACTTTCCTATCAGTTCATAAGACCAGCATCTTGTGCCGAAATGTTTTCAGACTATAACAAGACTCTGGACTTACCTTTTGGACTGTTTATGGTTAGGTATCTCAGTAGGTCCTTACTGTAACAGTAGGCTCTTACTGCATTTCTTTTACAAACAGCTGAAGTCAGACCTGATTCTGAAACCTTCATGAAAAGTTTTAATGTTCCTGCTTTATGTCCTTTTTTGTATTTCTTCTGTTCTGTTAATCAATACACATTAATTGAAAAGGTTAAAGTTCTTCATGTTTCCAAGATATTGGAAGCAATCCTTTGAAATTCTGGTCCATGTTGACATGACTGCACACCCCATTTCTGCAGATTGTCAGGTGCACATGAGGAGACATGGTGTGTCTCCTGTTCTAACACATCCCAAAGGTGTTCTACTAAATTCTGATATGGCGACTGGGAAAGCCACTGAAGAACACTAAACCCATCATGTTTAGGAAACTAGCTTGAGAACACGTTTGCTTTGGGGCATGGTGCAGAATCATGCTGGAAGCAGGTATTAGAAGATGGTCATAGTGTGGCCATTAGGAGACGCACATGGTCTGGAAAAACACTCTCACAGGCTGTGGCATTCAAATGCTGATTGGTGGGTTTTAACAGGCCCAAAACGTGTGCTAAGAAAACATTCCCACACATGACACCAACAACAGGCCATCAGCCTAGGCTCTTACTTAAGGCAGGTTGGGTCCATGGATTCATACCGTTCATGCTAACACATTTTGCAAAAATATCCTGAACTGATCACTAAACACATGAATAGTCCATCTTACCGTAACTGAAATTGCCAAGCAGACAAATGTGAACTTCTTTATGTGCGATTTGGTTACCACGGTACTGCTGTGTGTCATCTTGTTAGTTGGGTTGTTCTGAGGAAAAAAAAAAAGAGCCAATGATAAAGTCAGTACTGGGTGTAATGTGCCAATTTATATAAGGCTGATTTAAATCATTCAAGTTTCTAATGTCCCATTTAGATCTTCAAACTTTTGAATGGAAAATTTTCAGGTTAATCACATTTTAACACTTCCCTTCGTCAGCATATGATATAAATTTTAACCATATGCCCATAATATATACAAAAAAAAAATCAAACATACAATAACTGTCTTCATTTATGTATCTGTAAAACAAAACCCAGCGCAAAATGCAGATATATACGAATGTTACATAACCTGCAAAAGTTTTCTTCGTGATAAATTCTAAAAAAAAAAAATACAGTTTCTGACAAGTTTCACACAAAATGCAGGATTAATTTTTAGTGAATATATACGAAAGGTATCTAATCTTTGGTTAAATAGGTGGTGCATGACCTGCAGACTCCTAGCACAAATATGCAAGTTTACCATAAACTATTATACTAAAAACAGCAAAAAAGCTCACCAATAGCAACAATTACTTTTGAGAACTATTGTTAAAAAAATCAAGGTGAAGATCTAGAAGATAATTTAATCTATTTCTCTCTGACCCAGTTTTATGAAAAGTTCTACATGCAGAGCTTGATAAAACTGGATTCAAGCCAGGAACACTAATAGAAAACTACTTGTTAACAGAGCCATGCTAAAACATATCACTGGGCACTATAAGCAGTACTCTTGGACTGTTGTGTTGTGGAAAGAAATAATGCAATCTTGTGATTAACCTTTTTTGTGTGGACAGGTTTATGTTTGAAAATAGCACAAAGTTGCATTCCTCTCACATTGCCCGTTACCATGGCGGTAGATCATCACGTACACTGTAGTCATCTCACTGGAATCAATGAACCTAATGACTGTTCTGAATGGTACTACAACAACCAAACAATACAAAGCTATTTTAAGCACACCAAAAGATGCAAACAATGTTTATTTAAGATGTTCTCTAGATAGCCAAGCGCCTTCTGTGACCTGCACAACCAGCACACCTGACAATCAGAGAAGCGTAACTGAGTACAAACTCTACCTTCACCACTGAAAATTCTGCTAACTTTATCCAATATCCTCACACGTATTTTAGATGTTTTATTTTGTGAAAAGAGAGGCCAAATCTGACTACTTCAGCCTGCTGCCACTGCTAACCTCAGATGGACAAATGGGTGGGTGGAAACTGATTGACTGATAATAATTTTAATTTTAATAATTTAAGTTAAGTTATAATTAAAGTTTCCCTTGTCAGTGTCAAGTGTTGATGGTATAATTAGGATAAGCATTTCTTTAAGCCTACCATTAATTTCATTATTGAAGTAAAATGGTTCGTATATGCTATTCTATTTCATGTACCATACTGTAACAACTTAGCTAATTCATATTAATAGATTTATATGTATTTAGATGGTTCCCAATGCATGCATTTCAGTGGTATATAAAAACTGACTTGCTCAGATTGACTGAATAACTTTAATAAAATAAATAACAAATAATACAATTCACTGAAAACAGTCATTAATATTCATCATTTACAGAAAATTGTCTCTCTTACCTTGTCAAAGGCTGGGTAAACGGCTCGGAGCTCTGTTAACCAACCATAGGGCATGTGGCCAACTGGGTAAGTTGCTGTCAGGACAGCAACAGCCTAAAACAGACAAGGGAACACCGACACACACACACACACACACACACACACACACACACACAGAAATAAATCAAACCAGTGACCTACGAACAAAGTGTCATTACATCATCCACACTGAAAACAAACTTCAAAGTCAGTCCCTTGTAGGAATGAACATTTCTCCCCCTTTGATATTACATTTCAAAAATAGAAAATTTCCCATGAACCCCTGGTTCCTACAGCTTGCCCTATAATCATATACTGTATGGTAAAAGTATTAAATTAAAATATGGTCTTTGATGGATATAATCATTCCATAAAGAGAGATTTATCTACAGATATTGAGCATAATCGGTTTTCTCCTCCATACAATTTTTGGTCTGCAGTAAATATGGGGTGTGTGCTTGGATTTCCTTTGGGTGCCATGATTTCCTCTAGTAAATCAGGTAAATTGGGCAGTGTAAGGTGCCCTTAGTGATATAGAGAGAGAGAGAGAGAGAGAGAGAGAGAGAGAGAGAGAGAGAGAGAGAGAGAGAGAGAGAGAGAGAGAGAGAGA
>JABJVR010001049.1:0-14470 GCA_025773905.1 Chitala chitala
CTCTCTCTCTCTCTCTATATATATATATATATATATATATATATATATATATACATATATATATATACATGCACTTGCAGATCAGTAGAGAGGACCTGAGTTTGAAGGAGAAAAGACCGTCATCTTTACACCCCAAACATCCTCACAATGCAACACCTACAACACAGGGTGGTTGTTTTATGCTGAAAACAGGGATAAATGATTAAAGGATTCAGTGTCTGTGACAGTAATGGTTTGGCACTAATAATTCTATACAAACTTTTGTTATCTAGTGTGAGATCCATATATGCAATATATTTCACTCAAACCAGTAGAGATGTGTGCAAGAGCCAACTTAACGGCACCTGGTATTTTTAAATTGGCATCTTGGGATCCTTCAATGATGTTTTAAATGAATGACAAGAGGAAACACAGTTTGTCACTATGTAAAGAACTGAACAGTCAAAATAAATATAAAATAAAATAAATATAAAAACCAGATATTCATTGCCGTTAAAATGGCAATAAACAAAATCAGAATAGCTGCTGGTATAGAAAAAAGTGAAGGTAAGGTTCAGGATTCTAGGTTAAAAACATGTTCCAAGGCTGGAGGATAATTTGGTTAAGACACTGGTAAGCCATACACAAATTATTATTGAAATATAAAGGGCACAAGACTTAATTAGATAAGAAAATGCTAAGTGGGGAACAAGATGTGATTAAGGTCCTGTGACATTTGGGAAAAAAAGGAAATAGATCAAAGAACATGAATCGTTTTATAAACAAGGAATATTTTAATTGAACAGATATTAATCTAAATGTTATACAGTTTCTTGACCATTCATATCAAAAGCAATGATCATTGAATGTGATATTGGTCATGTAAAATGTTACAATATTATATATGAAATAATAAATTGTGAAATTATATAAACCAAATATAATGACAGGACAAAACAGCGGTCTAAGGACTGGTACTCACGTGACTATAACCAGTTCAAGCCAAACCGAGGTCATGTTTCATTATGTATACTGAATATTAATATGATGTAAAGCTATTTACTATATATTAAATTAATTCAATTAAAAGTGTGATTTTTGCTTGTGAAATGGTTTTTCAGTGGTTTTATTGTGACCTTCATTTAGCCTGTAAAAAAAACCCTTGGAAAAGCAGAAGCAATGCATGCTATATCTGCTCTACACTGGTGTACCATCAAGAACATGTTTTGACTGTTGCCACTATGTTGTAGTGTAAAGCCTGCAGTGCCTCTAGGTGTCCATCAGTTAGATGCAGCTCTGATGTTATTGGCAGTTCTGAGCTTTTTCACATAACCTCTGAGCTCTGTGGCGTGTAAACAACAGCGGTCACCTTGACAGAGTGTGAAGGCCTGATGTTCTGTAAAATAGCAACAATATTCTTACCCAGACACTATGTTCAAGTCACGTAAGTCTCTCTGGAAAACATTCAACATTTTCATTAGAAAACATAATGTTGAATAAATAAAATACAGCTTGATGTCATTAATAGTCAGAATGTTCACCTACAAAGAGAAACATTTGTTCATCATGTCATTTCAAACTAGTTTTTATTGTGAATGATTACGAATTAGTGCTGTTAGTGTGCCCTTTATAATGTTATATTTTGCATTGTCTTTCCAGACTTACTTTCACACTAAAAAATATTAACTAAGTAGTTGCTAAATCCCTCAAGACATTACAATAAATACAAAACTCTGCAGCCTTTTTGCTTACTCACACAAAGAAAAATGCTCACATTACTCCTACACTGTGACACTCACATATTGCCTTTATGTGCCCATATTCACTTCAGACTTCTTGTTGCTATGTATGGAGTGTTTAACAAGCTGGTCCGTTCAAGGAGCTCTCTGAGCCCCGTTGTGGAACAGTTTACCCTTGCAGCCAAGGAACTCTCCAACTTTTTCTAAAAACAACTGGAAAACTGTTTCTTTCCTTCAGTATAAAATTACAATATCTAAAATGTTACTTTTTAGCCATTGTACTTACTGCTGTAATGTCCCGTTGCTTTACAAAAAAATCGTTTGTAATACGTTATTTAGCCTTACGTGTTCTATTTATTCTGTTCAGTTTTATGTATCGTGAAGCATCCCTGGGTGTGAGAAAGCATTTTATAAATAAAACGTAGAGCTGTATTATTATTTGGATAGAAATATGTATTGTGTTTGCTCCTGTAGAGCATTAAATTTCATTTTCATGTGAAGTGTTTTTTCCAGACATGTGCTGTGAGTCTGAGCAGATCGTGTGACTAAGACCTCTGAGGTCACGCGGCTGTCTGTCTTTTGTACAGCTCTCACCCTTTCTGGACAGTGTGTCCTTCTCAGACTCCGCAGCTCTGAAAGCTGCGTACCTTCCACAGGCAGCCGGCTGGAACTTATTACAGAACGATGAAGCGGTGTCTTCAGCATTCTGGGAGAGCAGCCCCATTTCCTGAGCTGGATCTCTCTATTGCTCCAAGCCCTCATTTCCTATTCTGTTCTCCTTTGGGGAAGGTGCAGTGGGGTAGGGGAGGTTGGAGGGGGGAAGAGGCATGGGGGCAGGCAAACAACGCTGTGGGCCAAGTGTGGTGGATTTATGGCATTTCTCTGGCAAAGGGATGCAGGCAGGATGCAGAAAGCAGCTGCGGGACACACTGGGATCTGGTTCTCTCCTGTGATTGATTTGCAAATGATGGCTGGCAGCAGTTAAAACAAGAGCAGATCTGTTACACACCTAAACTGGTCTGCAAAAGAAACCGCTTACCTACTCAGGTTTTTACTTGGCATTATATATATTTAAAATACATAGGAAATAAAGATCTTGTATTGCTCTACACTTACTGAGCAGAAATCTTGTGCATTTTTGTAGTTGGGATTGGAAAAAAAACAAGCTCTGTAACCTCTAATGATAATTATTTGTTCATGGAATGTTTATTGTTAATCTCTAACTGCCTAATTTACAAATTAAACTTTATCAGATATATGTACGTATGTATAGGAAAGAATACAGTTTATATAGGGTTTGCTCTTATCTGTGGATTTCACTAATCCACGGGGGGGAGGGCATGGAACGTATCCTCCACAAATACTGTGGGGGGGTGACTGTACTTTGTGTTTTGCTATTTTTGGTAAATCCAGAGTTGTTTAATTCACCATGGATCACAAAGCAGCACACACACACACACACACACACACACACACACACAAGCCATGTGGATCTATGTGCCTCTATTTCAGTGTACAAGCAATATGTGTTGCTATGAAAAGAAAATGACCAGTGGCTTAAAGTCCATCTAGACATCCATTTATTACCATGACGACCATGGCAATATTCTTTTGCACTAAAAGTATTTGGCTGCGAGCCATTTCCACTTTGCTTCTTGTCAGTCCATCACCGCTCTTCAGTTTGCAAACAAGGTCCTGTCTCTTCAGCACAATGACATCTGCGAGGACACAATCAATCAGCTGCACTTTGGCAGAGCGTTGCCTGCTAGCAGGGGAAAAAGCGTGCCAGTCAGACTGGGATTACCTCTGGTCGTGTTTGGCCTGGCTACTTGCTCTTATTTCTTGTGGCTGAGCTTGGAATTGGGAAAGAGGCTTTCTTTGATGGAATGCTGATCGCACAGTCATCTGAACTGCCGCCTAGATGAGCCAAACTGAGCCTTAGACATGGGGCTGAGGCTGCAGCAGCAGCAGCAGCAGTGTACTGTTAATAACAGGGAAGTGTGTGTATGCACATGAGGGCACTGTGTGTGTGTGTGTGTGCGTGTGTGTGGCATGGTAGTGTGTGTGTGTGATAGTAGTGTGTGTGTGAGTGTAGTGTGTGTGTGAAGATACTGAGTGTATAATGGTAGTGTGTGTGTGAAGGTATTGCGTGTGTGAGGGTAGTCTGTATGTGTGTGAGTGTAGTGTGTGTGTGAGTAGTGTGTGTGTGAAGGTAGTGTGTGTGAGTGTAGTGTGTGCATGAACGCAGTGTGTGTGTAAGGACAGTGTGTGCTTGAACACAGTATGCTTGTCTGTATGCAGTGTGTTTATGTAACGTGTGTGTGTGTGTGTGTATGTGTGTGTGTGTGTAATGGTGATATAGCAAATTAAGGGCAAGGAAGTTTATGAATTATCATAACAAAGGAGATATAAAACAATCAAAAACTATTTCTGGTGACTTACGAAGGTGAAAATTATTAGCCATGAAGAGAGGTGGTAATGTGCCACCTGACACCCCCTTCTCCTTCTGCTCAGGGCCTCAGCCCCCCGGAAAATAAGTACAGTTGTGTGCTTATATAACCAAATACAGTACTATACATTTAAACTCAGCACAGCACTTTAGATTAGGCCAACAATTCACTGTTGCTTTCATGTTTATCTCAGATTTTTAGCAACAAATGAATATTTACTAAAAGTGCTGGATTTACAGTCATGCTCAGTAAGCTACCTCATGCCTTCTGAAAGACATTTATGGTCAAACACAGTGGATAGGTTTCTTATCGGTGTCCTGGTTCTTACAGTGCATGGTCAATAGTTTGTCTATAACATGGCAGGAAACACTTCTATACTCCAGGTATCTCATAATCAGCACTGATATGGCTGACATTATGAAAACGTAATAGTCTATAAGAATGACCTGTATGTCAAAACAAGCACACAAACACAAGTGTTGTCCTTTGTGTTGTTTTATCTAGCACCTGGTGTACTGGGGGACCATTGTTTTATTTCACTGTGTTTTGTACCATCTGTACACAGCTGAAATGACAATAAAGCCACTATCCTATCATATCCAAAGCTGACCCACACATAGAAAAGTTTCAGCTTTTAAGAGACAAACATGGGTCAAGTATAGTCAAGTCTTTGTAACACTTTACTTTCCTTATAACGGAGCTGCATGTGGACTTTCAAGAAATTATTTTTTATGACAATCATGAAAAATCTCTGGTTCTCCAGGGATGTTTGCTATAGATGTTACAGTAGATCCCCATATATGGAACATGGGGTTATTACCTTTCGCCAACAGACCTGGGACAGCAAACGTAAGCAATTTTTGTTCACTACCCATCATAAAAAATGCACACTTAGTTGTGTCAGGTATTAAATTTAGCCAGAGAAGTGCAAACATGCAGCTTGCCCAGTGAGCTTTGTTTCATCTGACACTGAGAGAAACTCGCTGTAAAATCACGTCGGACCTGGAGTCACACTCATTACTTACAGCTTTCAGTTTCTCTACCCATTTCTACCCAATAAAAAGACCAATTTTAACATAAGCTCATGAAAAGCGCGACTTTGCTAACCGTTGCCTTGAAGATGTGGAGCAAATGTATAAAGGATAAGGAGGCTATAGATAAGGCTCTATCGCATTTGTGTCCTGGAATCCTGTTGAGCTGAGAAGGACATTAAAGAGTCCCCAAGGCAAAGGAAGAAGAATAAAAGAACAGCACTGTTCTGAAATACAGTAATCTGATGAGAAAAGAATTTTCCAGGGAGGAAGTCATCTGCACTTCTGCTAAGAATTTCAGGCTGAACCAAAACAATCAGAGTGTTTTAAATAATTTAAATAAATGCTTATAGTAAAGCCATTGTGCACACGTCAACCACTGGCTGTATGCAGATACACAGGATGGTGCAATTAACATCAGTACACAGTGTGACGGCTTAACGCTTTAGCAGGCTGTTTTAAATCACTTGTGCATCTGGAACAGAAAAATAAGTCAATGGCAAGTTTGTTTATAGCAGAGAAAACACATTTTTTAAAATGAGTGGTGGATAAGGAGTTGCAGAGCCTTTGTTCTTTTGTTGGATTTCTTATAAAATCATTATTAATTTGTCTGCCACCCCTTGTCCACTGAAATCTCAGTTGTTTAAACAGAAAGAAAATAAATCTGATGATGAAAGCACATTTTGTTTATTGGTATTTTAGCAACAGTGAAAAATATAAAGTCAGAGGCATGTCTTTCTTTATTCCATGAAGATGGGTAATGCTGACATTATCTTCCTCACACATCTCTCCAACAATGACAACAGCAGCATTCCATTTCATGTAGGCTGTGTGTCAGCAAGACCTTCTGTGCTTTCCAATATTTTACTTCTATTTTACGGGAAGGAGAAAACACGCCGGTCATTTCTGTGAGGGGTAAGCTGCAAATTCAAATTGCATTCTGCCTTATACTACCATAGAAATGTGGGTTCACTTCTCAAATTTTTTAGCTTTTTGAGAAATCATACTATTAAATTCTTTTAAATGAATATATTTGCTTTTCGTATTTGTTTAGCCCTTAGATAAATACAAGAATGACACTGATAGGAAATACTGGGTAACAGCTGTTAAGTTTTCATTGTTATTTAAGTGAAGCAACTGGACTGTATTAGGTCCTGGATAAAGATATGGCTGAAGACTTCAACATGAGGAGTAGCTATATGGACAGAACACAGGAAACTGGAACAAAGAATGGCTTTGAATACTGACTTCATATAACTATGGTGCAACAAACAACAGCTTGAATGCCTAATTAGCACTGGTTTAAGAAGTTTAATGTTTGATGCCATTTCAGTTTACGGTATAATGACAGAGGAAACATACTAAACAGGATCATTTTGCTATAGATTAAAATGATTGAAATGTGATGTAAAGGTGTGGCCTTTCATATAGATCATATACCACACAACATGTGACTAACAAACTGTGTTAACTAATTTACATTATCTTAATAAATGGAGTTTATCCTTCTAAAAAGGTTCAATGTGGTTCTAAAAAGCTAATGCAGGATTTGTTTTAAAGTTAGTTCAAAAAGCATAACATTTTCTGTACAGACTCAGCAAGCATTTATGTAACATCATGCCTACAAAAAGAAAAACAACTGGATCCCTTGAAAATCAGTACAGCAGTAGCTGTGAACACGTTGTGCAGTATAAAAGTTATTGCATGCAAAAATATGAAGTGACCCTGAGGCCAGCAAGGGGAATGTGGTACAGATAAAGCGATCGATGCGATGGATGGTGCTCGTGGAGTCCCTTAGCTGGTGTTGGCAGACTGGCAAGTGGGAAAGGTCCAGGAAATTCAACAGGTTAGCTACATCTTTGGGGCTCCGACACTGGCAGTGAAAATGCGCGTGTATTCTCTGGTGAAATATCACACACACACCTAGAGCGCAGTGAAAACAACAGCAGCCTAAGCTCTATGTAAACGTGCCTTTTTGGGGATTTTATTACCCACACATATGTCAGCCCCCTTTGTTTAGGGAAAAATTGTTAATATCAAAGAAAGCACAAGAACGCAGCTTGTCAAGCTGCGTAAACGAGCGCGGTCTCCTTTAAAACGCTGCGTATTGCGGCTAGACTTTTGTAATCTTTAAAAATCAAACAAAAGTCGTCTGGATGAAGTGGCAAACAGGAAAATTGTTCTCACCTGTGCTGGACTTGGTGGTTGGAAGCTAGCCTTCGTAATGTTGTGTTGATGTTCCTTTGACGAATAAACAAAGAGATTTGGCAAATGTTTTGTGTTTACCGCATAAATGCAAGCCAGGAAGCCTGACTGGTTCCTTGCCTGGAGGCACGCCTGTGTTCTGCACCAGATAAAAAGGTTATATGCTCACTGTTGATTGTTATGTTATGTATAATCATATTAGACTTTTTATTAAAAAAGCTCAGTAGAGTGAAGCCATGAAGTCATGTCTTTAAGTGTTTAACGTTGGCGTACAATAGTTTGATTTATCATGCGTTAGTGTACCCTGCAATGAGCTGGCGTGCATCTCCTGCCTTGTGCCCTAGGCTGCTTGGGATGGGCTCCAGGCTACCTGCAGCAAAAGGATAAGCGGCTGCATTATGTTGTATGCTGTGGTGCTATGATGCTATTATGATTTGGCTATGAAGAAATAAATACAGGTACAGTTAAATGCTGCTGCTCTGTCTTGTTTGCATAATGGTCATTTGATCCAAGTCTGATCAAGTGAAGTGACCCATGTAAGACAGTAATTGCTTCTGCAAATGAAGCATGGTCCAGATAGTCTTTGAGAGAGGAATAATTTGCATGCCTTACAACCTGAACACCTCTCTTTAGAGGTTTGACAGACACTGGTTGGAGTAGTCAGTATACCTACTTGCCATTTTTTCTTCACGCACTCGAATGATTTAGGCACAGTGTACAACTGAAGTGTGAAACAGACACCTTCTGTAGACACTGAACCTACAGGCTGTGTGAAAAACCTTGCATCGGATATAGGCTGTGCTTGCAGACTAGCATGAAGTGACAGACGGTGGTGTGTTTCTCTGTGATGTCTGATTTTTAATTTGTCTACGTGTCCACGCTGAACAAATGGATTCAGACAATCTTCCCCAGACCACAGTGAGAGAGAAATTTATGAATTATGTGTTTTGGAGTTCAGAGAGGGAAGAGCGCAAACAATATATTTAGAAACTTTATTAAAATGTTGCTAAGTCCAGAGGGACGAGTGTTGAGACAATGGTTATAGTTTGATAAAAAGGCTTCATGAGGTGCAGCTTCAGTGTTTGCAACTGTCTGGGGAAAAAAAAGAAAAAGGAATGCAGGCCCAGTTATCTGGACTAGAACGTTTTCAGACGTGATGGGTTTTATTGCGGTAATGCACGAGTACAATCTTCCCGAAAGATAAACATACCTGTGTTACTGGAATATGGACTTAGGGGTTAATAAGGAAGTTATGACTGCATGCGCGTTCTCGTTGTGTTTGGGAAATACGATGAAGACAATCTGTCTCTGGTTTTTACTCTCAGCTGTGCTGTATGCAGTGTTAAAATTTTTTGCTTGAGTTTGTGCTGATCAGTAGAACCGACTCTGCACTCATCTTAGGATAATATTTCTTCCTAAACTTCATTTTAAGTTTTGCTGGCAATGAAAAATAAGAGAAGAAGAAGAAAAAAACTTCTGGAATAAACACATTTAATAATACTGTGGTGAATGGGCCTTTAAATCTTTTGAATTTAAAAGACAAAACTCCCTCATTTTCTAAAATGACATCTAGACTAATGGTTCTAGTAAGATATAAATTCATGGTTACAGTAGTGAGATACAGCTGTGGAGCTCACATTTCAGTGGAACCACTGTTATTGCACACAGCATGATCATTTCTTAGTACATTACTGCACATTCTCTGTCTCCAAATCCTCCTCTTATTCCCACATCATCCCACAGAACATTACTGCACATTCCCTGTCTCCAAATCCTCCTCTTATTCACAGAGCATCCGACAATACCTTACTGCACGTTCCCTGACTCAAAATCCTCCACTTATTCCCAGATCATCTTCACAGTGACCTGTTCCCAGATCATCTTCACAGTGACCTGTTCTATGCTGTCTGACATTTGGTGCTTGGCTTATTTCCAGACATCTGGAACATCTCAAGACTGGGAAGTGTGATGAATAGTTTCTTTCATTTATAAATAAAATTGAATTAATACTTTTATGAAATTCCTTCTACTGTGTGTCTTTCCACAGTGATTCATTAATTTGAACCTTAATGGTGTAGTTGCTCAATTTTGTTAATGTTGCTTTTCAAAAAAAAAAAAAAAAACAAAAAAAAAGGACTCGCTGATTGTGGAAAGCTTTTAATCTGATTAGTCAGAATGCACTTTATATTCTTGTGATACTAAAATATTTATAAATTGCTGGCAGAAAGGAATTCTGTGTTACTTTTAAAACAAAGACTTTTATTTTTATTGCCAAAATTGAAATACTAAGAGAATACTAATTTAATGAAATAAGACATCTGTTATTGCATACAAGCAAATTTGTAAACTTTAATGTAAACACATTATTAAAAATGTTATCTTTAACTTTCATTTATGTCTTTGATTCTGATATAAACAGAGAGAACTTTAGCACCTATTTTCCAAGAAAAGTAACTGCATGAGGTATACTCATGCTCAACGTCTGATAATGCATACAATATACACTTTCATAATTACAATATTCATCTTCTTAGGATATAACCTAATCTAAACTGATTTAAAGAGCCTATAATTTTTTAAATACCTATTTATGCAGCTTCAAATCTTGCTGGAGAAATTCAGGTTAAGTATAATGCTCACAGGCACAAAATAAGTAGTTGTGTGAATTGGGAACTGCTACATACTTCATTAACATAATTAATTAATCATAAAAATTGCTGTGTGTGAGAAAATGGAAAATGTGGGTTGGAAAATTTGGGTTAGAAAAATATTACAATCGTGAACTGTATTGTTCTGTTAACAAAATTAAATGATGGAATTCAACCAGACACGTGTTGCACTGACTGTGGTCCTCTGCTTGGTGCTGACAGAACTATGGACAAAAGTTCATGGCTTCCTGTGAACTACAGTTGGTTGATTTCCCTTAGATTTTGAGGAAAACTGTTTGCCTTCAGGACTGACACCAAAATATGTTTACAAAAATTTCATAAATGATACTTGATAAAAAAAAAACAAAAGACAGACATTCTCAGGGATTCTAGAAGGTACATCTACCATAAGTGCACTTTTTCTGTGAGGATCCACAGCATGGGAATAATATACATTCTACATGCTGTAGGTATTAAATAAAAAACTAGAATAATGACAGTTACACTCATTCTGATTTTCAGTATCCATGGGAACAGATTTCCCAAAGGCAGTGGTCCATCTCCCTTTATGAAGAAGGGGTAGGATTCAGCCGTGCTGGTTGGAGGGCAGTTTATTATTACAAATCCAGGAACATATTCCAGGCCACCTAATGACTGAGTTATGGCTGTTTCTGCAATACAGGACTACAGTATGCACTTCCTGGGGTTTTATAAATATTTATAGTGATGTTTCACAGAGACCCCTAAAGGAATAAATCAAATTCAATTCACATTTTTTCTATGCATGTTGAGTGTCTGTGTGCCTTATAAGCATATTTGTTTCAGCACAAGAAGACACTGTTTTTTTGTGCTCATGTACATGATTGGAATGGTCCTCATTATCATTAAAAACAAGCATCGTTTCCCATGTATTTACAATTCTGCCCCTTTATTTTGCAATCAGAGATGAATGATGGAGTGTTCAGTGTCAGTACTGAAAGGCTGTTTAAATAGCAGCATCCTTGATGTGGGTTAACTTGACACGGCCTTGTCAAGCTCATTGTAATCTCACAATTACCTTGGCGATGAGGAAGATAGCGCTGGCCTTTTAAGGGCTGACTCAACTTAGAGGCTGATGTGCAATGAAGAACTTCAAACTGTACTGTATGTATTTATGCTGTAATGCTTGGCAGTGAATCTGATTTTAGTGCAGCTTATGTGTCTGTAGGCTAATTGCAATGCAATAAGCATTGTGGAGCAGTCAGTGTGCAGGGGCCTGTAAACAAGGCGTGGAAGCGACAGACCTGCGAGGCCAACCAAACACCCGACCAGCACTGAGAGGCACAGGCCGATAGCTGGAATGTGTGTTGATGAGCAGAGCTGACCTCCTCTCTCTGGAGGTTTGAGCCCTTGATTACCTGGATGCGCGCCCTGTGTTACTCTGTTGGCAAGAGAAAAGTGGACATGGGAAGAGAGGGGGTGAAATTGGCAAGCACGTGGGCGTAAATCCCTTGCCAGCTGGGCGACTCAGTGCCAGCCCATACCCTGACAGGGCGCGACATTGTAACCCTTTCGATGCCTGCACATAAAGACGGCAGAATAATCTTTTTTTGTTATGTTTGTTTGTTACGCCTTTCTTTTGTACATCCTCCATGAATTTCCAAACACTTCTCTCACGACAGTTGATGCCGTTTGTATGTTTTGCGTTTTATAGTATAAGTGTTCCTAGTGGCAGAAAAGTGTTGATATTGGCAACATACTGCAGTTAAGCCTTTAGATTTTTATTTTCGATTACGCAAAATGTTGGATTCGCACTTTGGTCATCATGTGGTTAATGCGAGCATGTTACTGTAGGCCTGTTTATGTGTGTTTGTAGCGTATGTTGACTTGGTGGTCTTGCTGGTTCCTGCTGTCAACTGTGATCACATTTCAGGATCTGGAGTGTAAGTCTGTGAGGACATCTAAGTCTGTGAGGACTCATCTGTTTATAGAAAATCTGCGCCCTGAATCATTTGTTTCTGATTTTTTTAAGACTTGATCTGGGTTAATGAGCCTTTTGGTTAATCCCAAAAACAAATAAGTCTTTCTGGCATCAGTGTGACTTTTTTTTTGCAAATCCCTGAGGTTATGTCGTTTTACCCATCTAGTCTGTTTTATTTCACTTGAGTTGAAATTTTAAATCTTTGTTAGATCTTCATAAGAAACAGACTCAGTATTGTATGATAACATGTAATTACGCGTTTATTTCCTTTGTTTTTTGCTTACTCATTATCTTTAGACGCTTTTATGTCCGTAGTTATTTTCATTTGCTTTTCGGCCTGGGGTAATGAACTTAAGGATTAAATTATGTTGGCCTTCCCAACTTCATCCCCTGTTCTTTGAACTGAAGATGACATAAATTGCATTTTTGTATTAAAACAGAGAATGTCCATGGCAGATATCATATTGAACTATTACACTCCTACGAACCATTAAACGTTCTCCAAGAGGGAATGCCAGTCAGAAAGGAATTTATTATTGATCAAAAACTTTTAGTAAGAAGCGTTTCACTGAAGCAGGCTCCCCACGCTTGATGGAACAGCCCCGGGAGAGAGTACTGTGTGATTGTGTGCATCTATTTGCACAGGGCTTCACTTTAATTGCTTCTATGTCCCTGAAAGAATTATGCTGGCTAAGACGCAGTCTCCCCCACAGAAACCTGAAACAGCAGGTGGCATGGCTGTTGTGAACTAGGACTTTTGCACAAAATTTTGCTGGGAAAACTTGTGTTTCTGGCTCAGCCATGCTGGCAGGTGTCAGGGTACACGTTTTTAGAAAAAGTCACATAGAGTAAGCTATAAAGGGTGGTTCTGATAAAATAATTTGCTCAGCTGACTATTCACACGGGCATATCTGTTGTTATAACAGCACAATGACTTTGGTGGCTGTTTTGTATTAGTGGCTCCTTCAAGAGCACAAAGTATATGTGCAGCTCACTGAGCAATGCTGAAGTATACAGGGAGATGCAGCATGTCTGAAATTCACTTATCTAGTTATTACATTTGGACAGTTTGACTTAAAACTCTGAATTGGATAAGCAATATAGAGAATGGCATGGATGGAATTTGACTTAAATTAAAAGACAAGAAAACAAAAACATAGGGAAGGTTTTTCTCAAATATCTAACGAACGCCTGAAGTGCGTGCTTCCGTGCTAATGATCAAACGAGTTCCATTTCAGTTGTCATACCAGCGGATGTCCAGTTCAGCTCTGCAGTTCGTTCTCTCTTTGACCCCTGCTGTCCTTCTCTGTTCTCCAGGACCCTTTCTTTCCTGCACTGCTCAGCGACAAGCTCCAGGTGCCCAACAGCACACGCAAAGCCTGGAACGAGCGGGACGGGCGCTGTGACGTGTGCTCCACCCACCTGGGCCAGCTGAAGCAGGAGGCTGTGTGCATGGTGCTCACGCTGGAGCAGGCCGTTTCTGTGGAAACGCCTCATCAGCCTCCCAGTTCCCCCCCGGCCCTCTCCAACCCGGCGTCACTGGTGGGCTCGCGCAACATACTACAGGGGGCTGCCCCGCCACGTGACTGGCCCCCTTCCCCAAGCCCTGGGACACTGGGAGCACGTGCAGGCCTCCCCAGACATGGAGCCAAGCCTGGTGGTGTGGGAATAAACGATGGGACAGAGCGCAGGGGCGGCTCCCCCAGCCATGCAGGCAAGCCGGGGGGCCAGCATACACCCAGCCTGCATGGTAGCCCCAATAACAGTACCTGGTCTATGTCCCGGGCCAATGGAGTCACCCTTTTCCCCTGTCAGGTGTGTTTCCAAAAACTTCACTTCTCTCAAAAACTGTTATATATGTGTTGTGATTGCTATTAGTGGGAGAACAAAAGATAGGAAAATGGAGTCAGAGGCATCCAGGTTTAGCCCTATAAGGGACCCATTTAGAACAGAATTTTACAGACAGCCAGGTTTAACCCTATATGTGATCTGTTTAGAATATAGATTTATAGGTAACCAGGTTCAGCTCTAGATGTGATATCCATAGATAGCCAGCTTAATCCCCAGATGTGACATATTTAGAAGATGTACTCACAGATAGCCAGGTTCAGCTTTAGACAAAATCCCTTTATGTAGTACCTACATATGAAGGAAAACCGGTCTATGAAATAAATTGGTAAGTTTTACAAAAATTGTTTTCACATTGTACAATTCATCCTGCTTCAATCCTTCCTGTCATGTACACAGTACTTCATGAGAGGGTGGGTATTGGTTCTTCACTCTTAGTTATATAAGAGCAGCGGTGCAGGCTGTCGGACACTCAAAGCTAAACAAGCTGATTCCGCGTCAGCCTCAGAGTGCCCAGCAGTGCAGCAGGCGGATCTTCAAGCTGATTCCGTGTCAGCCTCAGAGTGCCCAGCAGTGCAGCAGGCGGTTCTTCAAGCTGATTCCGTGTCAG
>JABJVR010001050.1:0-19896 GCA_025773905.1 Chitala chitala
TTATTTTGGTCACCATGTGTGTGTTCGGCGTTCCGGGGTTGTTACCAAAAAAAAAAAATTTGTTTTAAACATTTTGCCCCTTACGTTACAAAAATTTGTTTGTTTTACCCCCCCCCCCCCCCCCCAAGGACAAAAAAAAAAAAAAAAACTCCAGGGCTGTCTTTAAGTCCCAGTCTGTGTCCCTGCACAGACTGGGACTTAAACACGACAGAAGTTCACCTCGGTGTGCTCTGTGTTTTGTGAAACATTGCAAATTTAAGGGCTGATGTATTATTATTTTTTGACTTTATGAAGGAAGATCTTTACTGTACTTTGCTCTGTAACAGAAAAAAAGTTTCAGCAGCGTGGGTCAGTTGTGGAGCCGGTGTTGAGAGTGTCCTACTTGTGCCAGAGGAGTATGAGGGTGGTGCTGGAACTGTGACGCTCTGCTCCACTTAGCAGAACGAGGTCAGTATAGAGACCTGTGAGCCTGTCCTAAGAGGACTGGGCCGTTTATTGATGTAGTTAGGCCTTATCTGAAGCATGGATGATCACTGAGTGTCTTTCTGAAGTCAGAAGGATTCCTTGGTGGTGCTAATGTGTCACTCGTGTACACAGATATTTTCGTTAAAGTGACTCACGGCCATTAGTGTAACTGCAGGGTGAGGAGCCTGGGACATTTTACACATCTGTGAATTGAACTGGTGAGAAGTATTCATCACAGCACTGCAAACAGAAAAACAATAATCTGATGGATGTAAATTTGGTGTGTTCACATCGGAAATATTTTACAGCACAAGATAGAAGTGTAGGCTGTCCAATGTGAAGCACTTATAAGTTATTTATAAACTTATGTAATTTATAAATGCGACTGTTAAACTATACTGGAGCATAAGAACCAGCTGCTCAATATATGACTGTCTAATTGAAATCACTTTTTTGTGTGTAATGATAAAATACAGGACAGTTTTCTTACAGATGTCAACATAATTTGAGATATGGCTCAACTGTGCTGTTTGTAGACTTGCAATGCATAAGAAAATATCATTATAAACATGTTGCTTACGTTTTATTCTTCTATGTTAAAATTTAGATAGTTTTACTTATTTTAAGACTTTAAATTTATTGCGAGAGGAAGAAGACATCTTTGGTTGACACCTGGATTACTGGAACCACAAAAAGTGGCACCTCATTACCATGCCCTTTACCCTCTGCTGATTTGTTGACAAGAAACATGGTAGTAACCAGAAGAGTAGATTTCCAGTTGTCACATGTTGTTCTGTCTGCATCTGCAAACATGTCATATTGACTCATTAAAATGTACCTAATGGGTTAACAACAGTGTCATACTTTATAACATTCTTGCTGATAACGTGTATATGTTTTGTTAATGTTTACATACTGTCTGTGCCGTGTTATGTCAAGCGCCAAGAAAAACCCTCAAAGCTGAACTATCTTCTGTGCTCTTGCTTATAACAAGGAAAAATGACGCTTTCTTTTCCTTTGCTCACTGCTGTTTCTCTGGTGAGCAGCAGTTAACCTGTAGGTGCTAGAACATTTATGATGTCAGCTCATGGCCATAAATTAAAAAATGCGGGCCAGTATTCTGCTTGACGCTGACTCTGAGACATGAAAAGTTTTAAGCACGATCGAGTGCAGCCAGAGGAAACACGGTTTATGTGTGCAGTTTGTTTCCGTAAAGTGGCAGTAAATTAACAGGACGGCACACGCTGCATCCAGCCGCAGTTCTTCCAGGCGTGTTCTTGGCCTGCCATCTGCCAGGGAGCCCCTTGGCCCCGATTTGTCCCGTTCTGCCCACCATCTGCCAGCTGCAGGCGTTTTTCTGCCCCGTGTCTTTGTGCCTTCTGCTTTAGTTTCACACGGCAGGGCTTTTCCTTGGTAGCAGGGTGCTGGAAAGAAGTGTGACTTGGGGTGGGGGCTGGAAGACAAGGGGCTGGGATGGGGGCTTGGTAAGCTGTCGGCTGGTTGGCGGGAGGAAGAGTTCATTTCAACAGCCCCATTTTCCTGCATGTTCCTGGGAGATCCACAGGCAAAAAAGGCACAGCTGTCCTGGCTGTGGTGCTGCTTCTTATAGAGTTTCTGGGTTAAGATGGGCTGGGCTGGTCTGGGTTAATTTGGGTGGGCTGGTCTGGGTTAAATTGGGCTGGGCTGGTCTGGGTTAAATTGGGCTGGGCTACTCTGAGTTAAGTTGGGCTGGACTGCTCTGGTTTAAATTGGGCTGGGCTGTGCTGATCTAGGTTAAATTGGGCTGGGCTGGGCTGGTCTGGGTTAAATTGGGCTATGCTGTGCTGGTCTGGGTTAAATTGGGCCGGGCTGGTCTGTATTAAATTGGGCTGGGCTGGGCTAAAATGGGCTGGGCTGTGCTGGTCTAGGTTAAATTGGGCTGATCTGGGCTGTGCTGGTCTGGGTTAAATTGGACTGGACTGGGCTTTGTTGTGTTGGTCTGGGTTAAGATGGGCTGGCCTGGGTTAAGATGGGCTGGGATGGTCTGGGTTATATTGGGCTGGGCTGTGCTGGTCTGGGTTAAATTGGGTTGGGCTGGGCTGTGTTGTGCTTGTCTGGGTTAAGGCGGGCTGGGCTGGTGCAACCTTCTTTAATATACTAGCATATACAGTATATACTTTCATCTGAGCTCCATCTGTTTATACTTGAAGAATGCGCACACGCACACTCTCTCCCACACACACAAGCGGACACACACAGAGCACAGTTTAGATTAAGAATTCCAAAAGTCTTTAGGTTCTGTTTTTGCTCTTCTTGTACAGACAACTTACTGCTTTGTCAAGCGAAATGCCTGTACCCTCTGTCCATATGTCAGCAATCAGATTTACAGACGCAAGCTGGGCTGGAAGGACTGGTGTTTAGCTTGGACGGCACACATTGCGCACCTCTGTCCCTGAGATATGAAATCCATCTCTTCATCAAAGAGGTTCACAGATTGCCCCACCCTTGCACGGACTCATGAATACACTCCAGTCAAATCAAATCTTCAGTTTACCTTCCAGTTTGGGCTGGGCTGCAGATGAGCAGAATCATTTTTAAAGCTGGATATTTATGGGCTGGTCCTGAGTCAGACTCTGTTAGTCCGGAGATGGATATACGTAGATTGGGTAACACTTACACACTCCCTGACATCACCTTCTGCTTTCTTACTACATGTCTTTCTTGATTTGGTCAACATAGCTGCTGAGCAGCATTTCTGCTTGTTTACATGGTTTTGAATTACACTGAGGTGGTTTATGTGAAAGGTACAACAGCAACCTGCTTTCTCTGGAGTCTTTCTGAATTTTGTAAGATGTCAGCAAGCAGCAATGAGGACTAGCCTCAAGATATTTCTTAACATTCCACAAATACAAAGTAAGCATTTTAATTTCTGTAGTGACACTTTAATGGTTCTGTTGTATTGTGTCATAACAACATGCAGACTTGGTGTAAATACTACAGGGGCAACCTGAGCTTACAAGCTCGCAGCCCACACAGAGTTGCCAGACCAGACGATCAGCCCACTGAGCCAAAGACCCGAGTCCCTTGGTTGGGGGACCAATCGTACTCTTGTCCTGACTTACCGGGGGATTCTCACCATAGCATTTTCACAGCTCCTACGTAAATATTGTTTCCTGAAATAATAGGGTTGATTTGAGCACTGTGTGTTTTATGAGAGGTCTGTGACAGTGATTGTCATTTTCCCAAATTATTCAGTACATGATATATGCAAAACCCCTGTTCTGAGATGAGTCAATGTCTAAAAATGGAGTTCAGAGGACAATTATAGATTAAATGGAGGCTTATTTAAATTTTAGATTTTTCAGATAACTTATTACTTTGTAAGATGTTCTGCTTGTTCTTATCGGCAGCTTGAGTCCCTGAACATATATTTACACACAGCTTTCTGATGGGCGCTTTTTGGTTGACGTCTCACAGGTGCAGAATGCATGTGAGACACTGACGCGTTGAAACAGGGCACCTGTGCAGACAGTGTAATTTTTTACAGCGATGCTTCTATACAGTCCTGTATAATGTGTTCTACAACATTTACAAATATATACATTTATGTATACATACAAATTGCAAGCCTGACGTCTTTGGTGTTTATGGACTGAAGGGCAATTTGAAGAGGTGGATTTTGAGCCATTTTGTAAAAAGGATTGTGTTCAAAACTCACATGGATGGTATTGCTGTAGGTACTAAGACTATAAAGTATACAGCAAACCCAGGAGGGGCTGGGCAGCCAGTCAACCTTGGGCCCCCAGAGGTTTTTTTTCTCCACACTGTAGAGTTTTTGGTTCCTCTCCTCCATTGTTGCCTGGCTTCATTCATTTGTATTAATTCTCTGATTTCTTCAATTTTCTGTGTAAAGCACTTTGAGGCACACTGTTGCGAAAGGCGCTATATACAAATAAATTTATAAATAAATTAATTGAATTGAATAAAGAAACTAAATTGTGTTTCATGACTTTCAGGAGGTAAAACAATTAGAATTTGTTTGTGCTAACTTTCACAGATTATAACTTGACGAATCTACAAACGTGTTGATCATGCTGAATGTCAGCATAAAGGCTTCTGGTTAATTCCAGCCTTTAGACGACAGTAACTTGATACAGGCTTTACTCAGTAACAAGGTGGACAGAGAGAAGGAAAATTTTAGGGTAACAATGGCAACTGCAGGAAGAAAAGTAGAGCCAGAAAGGGGTGCAATGCCTAAGATATTCTTGTTAAAGCTTGTATTTGTGTGTGTGCGTGTCTGTGTGGCAGAGCAAAAGCCTTTGGTTTGAGTGAGTACGTGTGTGTTTGGCACTTACAGCTTCTTCTCTCTGAACATGCATTTCCTGTTCAGGGTTTGTAGTACCCCTGGTTTCCCATGTTAACCTGCCACTGTTGTTAGGAGGTTTACAACACTTTGCCTGCATCTGATGCTAAATGTGTTTGGAAGGCAGATAACTACTGTGTCATGTGTGTCCTAACATGAAAAACTGCAGTTAGCAGGTCACCTTCCTCCTAATGTTCTCAATGTGTCTGCTGAAGAAAGGCAAGAGAAATAACCTGGTCTTCCATAGGGTTTTGTATTTTTATTATTGCACAAGAGATCTGGGAATAAATAAATATTCTTGAGAAATGTAGGGTAATGCTCTTTAGCTGAGGCTGTGTTTCCAGCCAGGTGGGATGATTTGGCTCTATGAAAACACAGGATAGAATCCACTCAGGGCCTTGACTGTGCTTAATGAAAACAAACACGTGCTACATGTTGAAGTACTACGTGGTACAGACATAAGACGTGATGGAGACCTATGCATTATCCTACACCATTATTCTGTTTCAATACCAGTAGGTTTAGGTGCAGATTGTGAGTAAAGACTGATGATCTAGGTGAATGGGGTTAAATGTTGTGGTTTTGTGTATATTTCAGTGAATCTCAAAAATCTGTGCTGATAGACAACCTCTATTAACTTTACTAATTTATAGTGTATATGGTATACTGTTGTTACCACACTGTATACAGTATACTGTTGTTACCACATTGTTTGCTGTATACTGTTGTTACCGCACTGTATACAGTATACTCTTGTTACCACACTATAAACAGTATACTGTTGTTACCATACTGTTTGCTGTATACTGTTGTTACCGCACTGTATACAGTATACTCTTGTTACCACACTATAAACAGTATACTGTTGTTACCATACTGTTTGCTGTATACTGTTGTTACCATACTGTATGCCACAGGTGTCAAACTACAGTCCTGGAGGGCCGCAGGGGGTGCAGGTTTTCCTTCCAACCAGTTCATTCATTTTAATTTGATCATTATCTTAATTTAATTTTTATTAGCAGTACATCCTTGCTACTCTTGTTCTTCCTGATCATTTCCACCTGTCTGCACTTAGTTGTCTTAAGCGAGAGAAGGAAACAGTTAGAAGAAAATTAAAAGTGGGATTCCTGTGCTTTAAGATCAGTAACAAAAATATTAATGACACATTACTAAGGCACTATAACTGCAGAATCTGAGCAGAATATGTTTGGATAATTTAGCATTGTGTTTAATTCAAACCAGTACGTACTAATTGTATTCAATTTATAATAATTACTGAACAGTGGAAACAACCAATGACAGAGAATGCTTAAACAGGAGCAGTGACTTGTGATCATTAACAAGAACTGTTAAAAAATATGAAGCTATGTCTGTAAGTCTTTCTCATGCTTTTAAAATTCTGTTTAAAAATTTATTAAGCTTGTGTGCACTTCTGGATTGACACAGTAATTATATAAAAAGTCAATAATGTTTATTTGAAATTATCAATTAACAGCAGAGTTTGCCTGAAACAAAAACCTGCACCCACTGCGGCCCCCTAGGACCGTACTATGACACCCCTGCTGAATGCAGTATACTCTTACTAAATTTTATTGCATCCTGTATGGTATTTGTGCAGGATTCTGTATAACATTATACATTTTTTAAGGATTTAGAGCAGGAATATATAGGAATGATCATGGTGTTATGAGAACATTCAGAGTACCTTGCTGTGACATCTTGTATGATTTTACATACCATAAAGCATTTTCATAGCACTGAAGTGCTTGAATCTGAAAATGTATATACTGGAAAGAGGCATTTCACAAGTAATCAAAGTCATTCTGAGATGAGTCATGTTGCGCTTACTCTCTGCTTCTGATATACTTCTACAGAAATCAGGATGTGTTTAAACTGCCTTTAATTCTAAATATTTGCTAAGCAAAGTGTTTAGATGCACATTTTCTTTTAGTTAGGCTTTAAGCAAGCAAACAGAGCCCTGGTACCTTGGACCCCACCCCCCCATCTCATGGGAACAAAGACCTGTGGTGCTGAGTGTTTAGACAGTGACACTAATCCCTACTGCAGAGTTTACACACTGACATGGCAGACAGTGACTTATGGGAATTAGGGACAGCGTCTGATCTAATCGATACGCAGTCTGGCCTCCTCCTGGCCACGTCTGTGTCCTTTTACATTAGAATACTGTTTGAAGCACTACAAGAGCTCTGGTGTGAAGTAAAGACTTCTTGGCCCCAGCTGTCCTGTTCGTTGTTACACATTTTTGACTTGGTTTTCACAGAGTGCACATCTGGAAATGTGTAAGCTTATGGTTTCTGGTACGTTGACATGAGCTCTTCTGGGTTTTCTGAGTAGAACGAGAGGCGTAAGCATGAGAGAGATGTGGTGGAGTTAAGAGGACAGAGCTTTGTGGTTGTATGCGGAGGTGTTTTTCCTTGGTGACTGATAGAATGGAGCAGGGCCACGCGGAATAGGGCGTAAACACGCCGCCGCACGGTCCAGGCATTTACTTTTGCGCCAGTGGGCGTCAGTGAGGCCCGTAATTCTCTCCCCTGAAACACTGCACTGTTCTGCCACCTCAGTCCAGCTGCAGCTGCTGTTTAGAGTAGAGAAATGGTGAAGAGAGGTCCGACAGGACAGCCGTGGGAGGGAAGTTACATACCGGAGGAGGAGGTACTGAACAGCACCACCATCGCCGCCGACAGATAGGAGGGGACCGAGAGGGAAGGGGCAAAGGTCACATGGCACTCGCTCCATAAGCAGGCGGGGGTATGGAAAGTGCTGCCAGGAAATAGAAAACCTTTTGTTATGTAGGCCTATTTCCACTTATGTGTGTCTTGTATTTTTTGTGCCCTTCCATACTCACACAGTGCTTTTGTGGTGTAGTCTCTTCAGGGCTGTAATGAGAGTGACACAGTTACTTCTCACACCCCTGTATGTTCATTTTGTTACCATGTTTTGTACACTTCACTGAAAGCACTTCACTGTGCTGCAGGTACAGTGTAGCACTATAATTCTGTGTATTTTACCTAGTTCTATTGCGGTGATGTCATTACTGATCACGTCCTTGACATGAGGTCAGGAATGCGATCTTGTAACCCCAGGGAGGGATGACTTTACCCTGGCAGTTATGACCTAGTTTTCTCAATTAGTACTTTTTAAGGGTTGCCAACTCTATTAATGTGCATAATCCTGCAACAGGCCTCTGCAAACACTTTTCTCAGTCAGCAAGCCAACTGCTTTGCTTTTAATTAAGACATAAAAAGAACAGACAGATTAGGAGTGAAAAGAGCTGCAGATTTACTAGCATAAAGTGTATGTGCAGTGCTGTTTCCTAAACACTGCGGCATCATGCAGGAACATTAGCAGCGCTAGTGTATACAGCCTGGTGGCTCAATGGGTAGAACATCAGGCTGGGAAGCAGAAGCCCCCCGGCCCAAACCCCAGCCCAGCCACCAGGCGCATCCCTGAGCAAGACGCCCACCGCAACACGTGTGAAATGTTGTAATTCACTTTGGATAAAAGCGTCTGCTCAATGAATGGCACTGGTAAATGTCAGTGAACACGCTGTGCTCAGTGATTTTGTGAGTCTGGAACAGGGTTATCATCATATACATGAACTAGCCCGAAAATTTAAAAACAAGCTTGTTAATTAAAAATGAAAGCTTGCAAAAATACAAAAATAAAACCATAACTTATGACATAAAACAAACAAATATGAAATCACTTCATAAACAAAAAAGCTATACACTTTTATTTTTTCCATGTTGTCTTATAAAAATCGATGTTTTTAGACACAAAATATTAAGTGGCCAGAGGATGCCAGTGTTCTGATTAATGGATTTAACTTTCAGTGTTTCCTGCTCCACAGAGCACTGGGATTATAAAATTGCAAAGTTACTTGGTAGAAGACTAAACCTAAACAAAACCTAAAATAAAATTAATAATTTTAGTAAAACAAAAAGAAGGCTAAAACTGTTAATACTCTTCTAAATGTACTAAAATTAAAATTAAACTGAAATCTGACATTATGAACTAAATATGAAAATACACAACCATAATAACCCTGGTCAGGAAGGAGTTTTAAGAGGGAGTATGGCCTTTGTCAAGTGGATTTATTAATTAAGTGATGCCCTAGTTCACTGTGTGAATGTCTTCATGTTTTAGTTTCACTGTACACATACATGCTGTAGTCTGTTTGTTCAGGGTAGACACTGAGGAAATGTCAGTAAGTACTGAGCAAAGCCTGGAGTCCTGCCTGCCTTCAGTAGGCCATGAGGCAAAGCCTGGAGTCCTGCCTGCCTTCAGTAGGCACCAAGCAAATTCTGGAGTCCAAGCAAAGCCTGGAGTCCTGCCTACCTTCAGTAGGCACCAAGGCAAAGTCTGGAGTCCTGCCTGCCTTCAGTAGGCACCAAGGCAAAGTCTGGAGTCCTGCCTGCCTTCATCAGATGCTGAGGTGAAATCCTCATTAGAATCCAACTGTCAAGGCTTATAGTTGTTTCGGTCAAGGTATATTCAAGTTTCTGTGTTATGAACTACATAAAGATAACAGACTAATATGATGATACATTGCAGATCATTGATTCTAGCCAGTATTCCTACTGTTCACTTTTCAGTTTTCTGGAAACGTTTGTGTTTACTGGTATGTCTCAACACCCAGTCTGTTGAAATGCATTTTAATGGATAAAGCCACTTTGCTGGGAGGCCTGTTCAGAATCATACAGTTTTACCCTTCGGACAACCAAAGCAAATATACACTTGGCTTCTCAGTCACCAGAGTTATTAAAGTTGTTAAAGCCTCGTTTCCATCATGAGCTCTGACCAATATTTGTTCGTGTATTTATTTAATGCTAAACATTTTTGCTTGGGTGTGCTATATTAAAAGACTTTTTGAAAACTGTGGGTCAAAGGCCTACACTACAGGTTTTTTTAAAGAGGAGTGTGGTATTCTGATTTTACTGACTTGTGAATTGTGAAACAGGGTTTTTAGAAGTCGCTGTTTGGTAGCGGTGGTTACTTTTATTTTGATAGCAAAGGCCTGTGACAGGAAGTCTTTGTTGGATTGCAGTAGTGAGTGTAAAAAGATTGTGTTGAATTTTTGTGTAAAGCATAGTTCATGCACTAGGTATCTGCTGCAGAAATTAATTATATAATTTATATTAGACAAAAACTTCACTGGCCGTTTAAAATTTGTAATAATCCTATAGGCCTAATATTTTGATGGTAACTGAGATGCAGTTTAAATGTGCCAAATTAATCTGTGCTGTAATTGCACAAATGTTTTTCTAAAATTGTAGCACAGGTTCGTTTAGTATATGTAAATTTCTCCCTTTTCCGTGGAATGTCAGCATGAGGACTGGTTGCAGCTGGTGTGTAAAAAACGTATGAAAATACTTAAACTCCCAGATGGAAAATGTTGAACTTAAGGCTCAGGTCAGTAAGAAATCAAAAACATAGCAGTGCTACAGTTTTAGGTTTAAGTAATCAAAGTTACTGTCTTAAATATACACATTATTAGTATAGTATTTGCATATTTTTGAGTCAGATTGAGGTAATAGAATATAATCCAACCCTGTTCACTAATAAATTTAGTTCACCTTTAGGATAAATATAAAAATTCAACAGAAAAGTTTCAGATCTGTGTTACACAATGTGTTCTGTGATTTACATTCTATTGTACAAAATGATGTAATTTAGAGACAGTGCTCAGCTTTGCCCGTCCACTCAAGGTGAGCTGTAATATTTAATATTATTTAATAATGGTACAGTATTCATTCAAAATACCTGTGTGGACATGTTTGAATGTTCTGTTAGAACGTTAGCGGCACTAACTCGGAAAGCTTGGGTTGAACTTTACTGCGATCACTTTGAAGATTGAAAACTTAGCAGGGGCAGTTCGACCATATGTAACACACGTGGTCAGAATCTAAACTGCCATGCTCAGAAGTGCCCTGACGCATAAATGACCCGCAGGGCACCTGCTACCTGCTAACAGAAGAGCCCTGTGTGGTTTTGTGTGGGACTGGTCCGTCTGTAGGCTGAATTCCACAGGTGTTTAAGCTTGTCATCGCTTCTTCCTGCGGCTGCTGTTTTCCTGTATTCTCTTGCATCAGTCTTGCGTCAGACACACTTTCCATCCAGTGGTGTGTGGGGTCAGCTCAGGGCAGCGTGTGCTGGATCGGCCGTGCGTCTCGGCTGGGGACCAGAAGGCTTTGTCATCGCATCGCATCCTCTGAGGGGACTTAAACCTGCCTCCTTAATAAAGAACGCAGCCAAGCTGCAGTTTGTCCTTAAGAGCAGGGGTACAAGGACTGTGAGAATACTTAATAACCAGTGCCAAAATAAATACCGGGGAAAGTTTAAGCAATGTAAGTCACTTTGATAAAGTGTCCTCTAAATAAATAAATATACAGCAAATATAACTGTGACCTAAGTGGTATAACAGAACACAGCTGGACAACTTAGATTTTTTTTCCTTTGTATTTTTGGTGCAGATAAAATCTTCAGTTTACTGGTAGCTGCTTGTTACGTGACCAGACTATTCCCTACACCCCTATGACTGGGAAATTTTGTAACCACTTGGTTACTGAATAGATCCAGTTATGCTGTCAACATTACTGTATACTGTGTCTGGACCATTTCAACAATGCACTAATCCTCACTTTGTAAGTGTTTAATGAAATTCAGAAAGTGTGTGTTTAGAACAGGTTTGTAATGCAGACTGAATCCAGAGGCTCGAATGTTTGTATTCCGCCGTGTCTGAGCTCAGGAGGTAGTGAGAGCTTCAGAACTCGTTCCTCACACTGAGCGAGAAGGCATGTCACAACCAGATGTGCTCTTCACGCCGACGCTGCCCTTATTACACACAGCTTCCACAGTGTTCAGCTTCGTTCTGCCTTTCTGCCCGCCTCTGTCTGCCCCGTTGCCTGTGTTCAGGTATGTTATAAGCAGAGGCCAAGTCCAGCACGCTTGCGGACTTGGCACAGTTCCCTCTGAGCACAGCTGAAGCCTGCTCGCCATTGGCTCACACTGTTAACTGTAGCTCATCTCATGTCACTGTTAACTGTAACTGTAGCTCATCTCATGTCACTATTAACTGTAACTGTAGCTCATCTCATGTCACTGTTAACTAACTGTAGCTCATCTCATGTCACTGTTAACTGTAACTGTAGCTCATCTCATGTCACTATTAACTCTAACTGTAGCTCATCTGTTGGGGAGAGGCTCTGCTAGGCCAGGGCTGTATCAGTGGATTAGCTAAGAGGAAAAGGGGCAATGCTGACAGGGAGATGTGAGAATGGTGTGTGGGTCAGGGTAGCAGTAAGTACAGAAGGTGTGCCCTGTGATATCGCTCCTCTCCCTCTGTACAAGAGGGTATCCTGGTCAGGATTGACCGGGGATGCTGCTGAGTCTGTAGTCATGATCAGATGACTCACTCATTGGGAGGAGGCTGCGTGATGTTCTTACATACTACACCAGACAAGAACACGCTGTTTCACCTGAGTATGTTTTTACAGGACTAGGAGAAACAGCACAAGTTTACAGAGAACCTATATGAACTGGGAAAAGAGAAGCCAAACTCAGGCAGAACACAGACTTCCCCTAAGAACATGGACAGGTGCTACCGGTGACTACTGTCTGGCCCTTAGATTGGGTTTGTACAGACCTGAGAGCACACACACACACATTAGTTATAAAACGCGCCACATAATCAGTGATTTTCAGGACTTCCTCACACTGGTATCTCTGGCACAGAATGGTTTTCCTAATGTTCTTTTATATTATTTGGCATGTGGTCTTACTGTGGAAAAGAGTACATTCATTTCCACAGTAAGACACAGTATGTGAAAGGCCAGTGTTTATATTGGATTGTTTTTTAAGTAAATATTATAAGTTGGCAGGAAAACTGACATTTACAGCGCTGGCATCCATAGGTTGGATTGAATTAATTTTTAGCAAGTGCAGGCAATTCTGAGCCTTGAGGGTCGTACATGGGCCGCCACTTTTACACACCGAGTTTCAGTCTGTACTAGAGTGACGGGTTCCTAGGCCACACCCCTTTGTTTTAAGGTGTAAGTGGGGAATAAACTGCAAGCTTTAAGAGCTGATGTCCTACACAGATAAAACTTGCATGTAGCAGCTGTGGGACGAGGGAGCCAGTACTGGACATGTACCAGCTGTGGGACAGGGGAGCTGGTACTGGACATGTACCAGCTGTGGGACAGGGGAGCCAGTACTGGACATGTACCAGCTGTGAGACAGGGGAGCCAGTACTAGACATGTACCAGCTGTGGGACGGGGAACCGATACTGTATATGTACCAGGTGGGCATTTTGTGTTAAATCTGTGAGGAAGACGTGGCCAAACGTGCAAAGGAATCATGCAAGCAGGGGTGCACCAGTCACCAGTGGCTGTTCCTGAGAGTCCTGAGAGTTGTCCCGCAGAGTCCTCGTGAGATCGCTTGTAACAGAAAAGAAAAAAAACCTCAGAATAAATCATATCTGAGCCATTATTAGTTGAAAACACTACCATTATTAGTTTGTAATCAATTTGTTGTATATGAAGAACCAATAAACAGTAGACAAACCCTATTTGCACATGGAAAGCAATGTTAGTTTGTAACTCTTACATGCTCCAGTTTAAATGCCATAACAATGTACATTTGATTTGATAGAAAGGGTGCAGTTCAAATACAAGAACTCTTTTTTTACAGTTGTATGGTTTGATAGACCACAAGTTACAAAAGATGTCTATGATATTTTTTGTAAATATTACACTTTTTCTTTCTTGTTCTCAGTACACCATCTTCCTTAGAATGGCTCTTCCACACAGTGACTCCTTTTTCGTTGCCTGAGGCACAGAAGCTGCAGGACACAGCAGCTCTGTGATGGGTCAGCCGAGGGGGGGTCCAGCATGGCGAGGCAGACGTGTCCAGGGGCTTCTTGTGAACTGACTGGCTCAAGAACCAACGAGGAGTGTAGGGATTGGGTAGGCTGGCCCAGGCTGGGATGGAGTGGGGAAGAGTGTGAGGGTTTACTTCAGGCTCTGGGAAAACTGTGGACCTGTGTGCAGATGTGTTGACAACCTTTCAGTATTTGCCCATAATCAACATTGGATGTGTGTTTCTCATTCTATATTAGTTTCTACATTTTTATTGTATCTTTCTTTCTCTCTCTCTCTCTCTCTCCCTCCCTTCTCCCTTCTCCCTATCTTAGTCTCTCGGTCTCTGTCTCTGTCTCTCTCCCTTCTCCCTATCTCAGTCTCTCTTTCTCTCTCTCTCTCTCTCTCCCTCTCCCTCCCTTCTCCCTCTCTCTCCCTCCTTTCTCCCTATCTCAGTCTCTCTCTCTCTCTCTCTCTCTGTCACTCTCTCTCTGAGTGTTTTCGTGTGCTTGTTTTTTTTTTATAATTAATGTACAGCTTTTACAGTTGGCTGTTCTCACCTCCCTCATTATAAGCTACATTCGTTCTTGGTGTTTCATTAATATCCCAGCGGCATATCTTTGATTTGAAATATAAATGGGTAATTTTCTCCATAAGAAACAATCTGAATAAAAGTCACTGCGGAGTGATTCAGATAAGCGGTGCACCAGGCAGCCAACATCACACTTCTGCAGAACCATGTGACACAGGTGCTCATGGGAAGTTAAACACGGCCGCACAAGCTCACACAATGTCATCTTTTGTAAGTGTTGTCAAAATTCATTTTAAGCCCTTAAGACATAAATTCACTTGTCAGCACAGTATCCTGTACATTTCCTTACTGCGTGATTTTCACTTTGACTCCTAAATGCTTTTATTGTGCAAAGACATTTTTGTGATGTTTTTTTTAAATACTTTTTTCAATTTACTCAAATTTCACAATGACACAGTTGACCCAGGAGGGTGTGGGCCTTGTGTCAATGGTTATGATTAATCAAGGCTGTGTGCAAATTTTTGAAGATTTTACTGGAGCGTTAGTACAGGGCCAACAATGTGCTTTGTGTTAGGCATCAAAGACACTCACTGATGACTCTTATTAAGACACATTTCATAAGAGGCTTAGTGGCAATAAATAATAATTAAAGTTGAGTTGTTACATAGTAAGGGGGGGGGTTTTCATTCGAACAGTGTCTTCATTGTAAATATTGTATGTTGTCAAATTTGTGTAATAATACTGTTTATTTTTAGATATTGCATGTGAAATGAACAAAGCAGAATGCTTTTAAACATTGTCGAAAGATGTCTTAGATGTGCAGTTCAGTGTCTGGAAAGCGTTCGTTATATGTTTTGTAATGAATTTTGAGGAGTTCCAAGGTTTTGTTGAATGATAAAATGTTTTCCAATTGTTTTTAAAATGTGGTAGGCAACGCACGAGCAAAGCCAAGTCTGTCAAACAGAACCAAAGGCCAGATGTTGAACTGTGTGTTGTGTGGAACCCAAGTGCGTGCTGTGCTTCATAACACGGAGATGTCTGCTGTTTGGTGCACAGAGAGGAAACTGCCACCTCTCCCCTTTCACTGCTTTTTACTGCTTTTCAAACAAATAAACAACCCAACATTTGAGTAACCGTTTCTTTTCAAACAGCAAAAGCCACACTTTTTATGAAACTCAACATCAACAGCCCTGCTCCTCTTTTGTGCTTTAATGTACAGAGGCTGAGCTGTCTGAGGGATGTTGTTCTGTTCTGCCTCATCTCCTCACCAGCCCAGCCTTGTGCGAGAGATCGGACCTCAACACGCTACGTCTCATAGCCCAGCCAGACGTCATGCACTCGTGTAATACAGCCACTTGCTTTAACCACTTTCAGCCATTGCAAGACCTTGTGCTCCAGAATGTTCTCTCCCTCACAAATCAGGTCTGCTGAGGCCGGGTTAAAGATTTTCATTGAGAATTTTTTGCTTTTCCATTGGTGGATTGTGTCAGGCACACTTCCTGTATCTGCTTGTTTTATTCCAGCTGTATTTGATATAGTATATTGAGATATATAATCTGTTATAGATGTCTTGTGGTTATGAGTAAGTTATATCCAGAAACAACGGTGGACATGCAGTTTAGGTTCATATAATGTAGTGCTATTATTTTGAGCAAGGCCATTTATGTGTGACACCCCAGCTGACCCCCCTGCCTTTGACTCCACACTGAGGAGTTCCTGGAGACACCAGACCAGAAAAGACCAGACAGGTCAAAACTGATATGTCTAATTGTCTGAGATGTCTTAGTGCCAAGCTTTGTTTAATTCCAGTTTTTTGTTTAAGTTTTTAAAATAAATTTTGTTTGTCCATCCTAAGTATAGACTTCTTTACGTTGATTTAAAAGAAATTACATCTGTTCAGATTTAGAATAATTTTTCTGTTTTTCCTTGGTCCTTTCTGAGAGCAGCTGGTGCGCCGTATGCCTACACACACCCCAGTCTTCCACACCATTGGTGTGCAAATGCAGCAGCAGGCACACAGCACTGTCTGCCCAGGTTTTAGTTTCAGTAACAGCACGTACTTCAGTAGCTGTGTTACACGTGTTAATTCATATCTCACGCTGGAACTCCAGTTACGCAGGTGTGCTTCACCCACAGAGTTTACATCTGTGTGCCCCTTAGGGTATGCCAATCCTGAACGTTTCTTCTTTGCTTTTATTTAACATATTTTGACCATTTGACTAAAACTTATTTTTCAGTCTTTTCTTTGCCTTTTGCATTATGTGATCATACCCTTATGCATATTTCTATCAAGCTAGATTTAGTGTGTTAGACCCTTACAGTAATTTCCTACAGATGGTGCTGCCATAAAATAATTTATGTCAAAACCCTTGCAAAAAAGTATTCAGACATGTTTTTTGAATCAGTTCTTTAAGAGCCAAACGTACCTAGATGAGAAGCGATGAGGAGATAAAGGCGTTGCCTGACCTCGTTTTTTCTTTGAAAACACGCACAGGTTTGTCATGTGGAGGAGGTTCCTGTTTGGGACTGTGACCACATGCTTGAACTGTGAATCCATGTGATATCCTTAAAATTGGCTTCTGGCAAAGGGCTGCTTAGGTCTTTGTTTCAGGGTACTAAATTAAACACGTTAAGGATTGTTAAAGATCTTTAGAAGAAACATACAAAGTCATTAAAGTTCCCCATAAATGTGCCTGTCTGGATTTTTTCATAAAGCCTGATGCTCCATTCATATCAATTCCATTATCCTTATTTTTACATTTAGAACACTGAAAAGCAGAACTTGTGTGCAGAGTCACTGGGTCAAAGGTTAAATTCATATCAGGATGAGGGCACAGCAAGTACAGCTGAGTAATGAGATTTATATACATTTTTTCTAAATACACTATATTGCCAAAAGTATTGGGGCACCTGCCTTTACACGCACATGAATTTTAATGGCATCCCAGTTGTAGTCTGTAGGGTTTAATATTGAGTTGGCCCACCCTTTGCAGGTATAACAGCTTCAACTCTTCTGGGAAGGCTGTCCACAAGGTTTAGGAGTGTGTCTATGGAAATGTTTGACCGTTCTTCCAGAAGCGCATTTGTGAGGTCAGGCACTGTCGTTAGACGAGCAGGCCTGGCTCGCAGTCTCCGCTCTCATTCATCCCAAAGGTGTTCTGTCAGGTTTGTGGTCAGGCCAGTCAAGTTCCTCCACCCCAAACTGGCTCATACACGAATTTATGGACCTTGCTTTGTGCACTGGTGTGCAGTTATGTTGGAACAGGAAGGAGCCATCCTCAAACTGTTCCCACAAAGTTGGGAGCATGAAATTGTCCAAAATATCTTGGTATGCTGACACCTTAAGAGTTCCCTTCACTGGAAATAAGGGGCCAAGGCCAAACCCTGAAAAACAACCCCACACTATAATCTCCCCTCCACCAAACTTTACACTTAGCACAATGCAGTCAGGCAAGTACCGTTCTCCTGGCAACCGCCAAAACCCAGACACGTCCATCGCATTTTCAGACAGAGAAGCGTGATTCGTCACTCCAAAGAACACATCTCCACTGCTCTACAGTCCAGCGGTGGCGTGCTTTACACCACTGCATCCTACACTTTGGATTGCACTTGGTGATGTAAGGCTTGGATGCAGCTGCTCGGCCATGGAAACCCATTCCATGAAGCTTTCTACGCACTGTTGTTGTGCTAATCTGAAGGCCACATGAAGTTTGGAGGTTTGTAGCTATTGACTCTGCAGACAGTTGGTGACTTCTGTGCGCTGTGCACTTCAGCGCTGACCCTGCTCTGTCATTTTACATGGCCTACCACTTCGTGGCTGAGTTGCTGTTGTTCCCAGTTGCTTCCACTTTGTTATAATACCACTAACAGTTGACCATGGAATATTTAGTAACGAGGAAATTTCACAGATGGACTTATTGCACAGGTGGCAACCTATCACAGTACCATGCTTGAATTCACTGAACTCCTGAGAGTAACCCATTTTTTCACAAATGTTTGTAGAAGTAGTCTGGATGCCTAAGTGCTTGATTTCACCTGTGGCTATGGAGGTGATTGGAACATTTGATTCCAATGATTTGGAGTGGTGTTCCAATACTTTTGACAATTTAGTGTATGTCACACAACAGAGCCTATTACTTTATAGGAAACATCCCTTGTAAAAATACGTAAATATTTATTTTCATATCACCCACACTTTAACCACGCTGTTCCCATACTGCCTTAGATTAGCTTTGAGTCTGTAACTGTTTTGCTTTGGTAACCTTATGCGGTGTCAAACTTTAATCTGCAATTTCTTCTATAAAGTGCTTTGAGGCATATTGTTGTAAAAGGCGCTATATAAAATTGAATTGAATTGAATTGAATTGAATTGAATTGAATTAATAACCCAGGGGACACTGCTCAGGTAGTCTTCATCTTTGATGCAGTCCAAACAAGTGGCTAGTGGTTCTGTGAGAAGTAGATGAGGAAATAAACATGTGTACTGCTGTGTGAAATGCACGTGTGTACTGCTGTGTGAAGTATATATGTGTAGTGCTGCATGAAATACACGTGTAGTGCTGCGTGAAATACACGTGTGTAGTGCTGCGTGAAGTACACGTGTGTACTGCTACGTGAAATACACATGTTTAGTGCTGCGTGAAATACACATTTGTAGTGCTGCGTGAAGTATATGTGTGTACTGCTGCGTGACGTATACGTGTGTAGTGCTGCGTGAAATACACGTGTAGTGCTGTGGGAAGTACACGTGTGTAATGCTGCATGAAGTATACGTGTGTAGTGCTGCGTGAAATACACGTGTAATGCTGCGGGAAGTACATGTGTGTACTGCTGTGGGAAGTAAACATGTACATAAACGTGTGTACTGCTGCGTGAAGTTGCTGGCTGTCAGAGTGCACAGTAAAGGTTTGAGTGAGCACATGTAGTTCGTGCTCGGTGATTAAAAGCACAGATAGATGAACATTACAGTCAAAAATTTTAAAAAAGAAAAAGAAGGAAACTAGCAAAATAATTTGGACTGTATCTAAAAGTATATTATAAACTTGAGAGGGACCATATTCAAATGACCTGTGGGCTGCTAGTTTGAGCCCCTCTGTGTAGTGTAGTGCAGTATAGTGCAGTGTAGTGTAGTGCAGTATAATGTAGTGTAGTACAGTATAGTGTAGTGTAGTGTTGTGCAGTATAGTGTAGTGTAGTTTAGTGCAGTATAGTGTAGTGTAGTTTAGTGTAGTACAGTGTAGTGTAGTGCAGTATAGTGTAGTGTTGTGCAGTATAGTGTAGTGTAGTTTAGTGCAATATAGTGTAGTGCAGTATAGTGTAGTGTTGTGCAGTATAGTGTAGTGTAGTGTTGTGCAGTATAGTGTAGTGTAGTGTTGTGCAGTATAGTATAGTGTAGTATTGTGCAGTATAGTGTAGTGTAGTTTAGTGCAGTATAGTGTAGTGTTGTGCAGTATAGTGTAGTGTAGTGCAATATAGTGTAGTGTAGTGCAGTATAGTGTAGTGTTGTGCAGTATAGTGTAGTGTAGTTTAGTGCAGTGTAGTGTAGTGCAGTATAGTGTACTGTAGTACAGTAATGATGTCTAGATACATCTACAGATGCACTGGGACACATCATCAGTGATGTTTCCTGAGATCCTTGGGTGTTTCGGGTCTCACAACATCAGACATCCTCCCTCAG
>JABJVR010001051.1:0-19891 GCA_025773905.1 Chitala chitala
ATGCGGTCAATGTACAGGCCTGTTGTGGTGAAGAAGGAGCTGAGTGTAAAAGCAAAACTCTCGATTTACCGGTCAATAGCAGGAGAGGGACAGCACGAGAAAATCCCTGGTATTCTTCTTTATGTAAAACATCCACATCCATATTCTGCTAATGTCAGGGCATTATCACACACACCACACATACACACAAATTAAAGCAGTAGGTTTTGGAAAACAGTTTAATGTTTACATTGTAATACAGTTAAGCACATGGATGGACGTGAGTGAATGCATTCATAACGAGCATTTGTACCAATGTGTTTGTTTTTGTGCTTCTTTATCTGCTTATAATCACTGTGGGTGAATTGCCAAGAACTTGCCAATTTTATACGCGTGTGTTGACTAAGTTGTATACTCTCTAGCAGTGCAAAAATGCTCTGGACTACAGTTAGAGACCAGCTGGTGTGGTACTTTCTAGTGGAACAACACTAACCATTGTTGTGATGTTCTCATAAATGAGCAGTGAGTGCTAATTGTAGAAGTTTATGTGTTGGTCGTTGATGTTGAATTGAATGATATATTGAGGAAGTACAGGTGTGACTTGATGAAAATTGTTGTAATTTATTTCTTGGTACCAAACAATTAAGAGATGTTTCAATTGCACCGAGGGCTTTCATGCAAGCTTTATGTGGTGTCCTTATAATGAATAATAAATTACAGTTGTGTTCAGAATAATAGCAGTTTGTACAAAAAAGTGGCTAAAGCTCAAAATCCTTACAATAGCTTTTATTTTCAGACATGCAGATGCATTGGGAACACATAAGTCCACCTGGTTACGTATGGGATGCTGAATTGGTCTCAGTCTTTAAATCCCAACTGAAGACCTATTTCTTTGATTTAGCTTCCCACAACAATCTCCACAGCCCACTGCTACTGCTGCTGCTGCTGCTGCTGCACATGCCAATGTAGCTATGATGTTTTGTTGTGTAACTGCTTGTGTTTGTATTATGTACTAACCCCTCTCTGCAGTCCTTCTCTGTCCATATGTGTACCTGGGATGACATCTGAGTGGGATGACTTGAGCGTGACGAGAGCTGCTCCCACACCTGGAGCACAGAAGGACCCCATAATACTATTTACATTTAAAGTCTCCATTTTCAGCTGTGTACTCTGTAATGTTAGCATGCCCAGGAGGGCCTGGGCAGCCAGGCAACCTTGGGCCCCAGATTTTTTTTTCTCCACACTGTGGACTTTTTGGTTCCTCTTCCCCACTGTTGCCTGGCTTTGTCTTTATCTTGAAAATCAATAATCTGCCTGCTGTTAATTCTGTATTATCTGTAATTTCTCGCTGTACAGTGCTTTGAGACAACTTGTTCTGAAAGGCAGTATATCAAAATATATTGAAATTGAACATTTTACTATCCTATACAGGGCAGCAGTTGTTCTTTTGTATTCACTGCAACTGGGATCTTTTTTAATCTGGTGGTTGGGACTTTTTTCCATAACTAACTTGGTTGCAACTGGTATCACAATTTTGTACTATTTTAGTGCAAACTACAAGCTAACTACAAGACCTGAAATTAACCATAATTTCTGATGGCTACAACTAACAGTAGATATTCTATTTTAGATCGCTTATATTTAGGAATATTCATCATGGTGAAGGTGTTTCCTGAAAAGTGTGTTTCTGCACATTATATTGGTACATTGGTGGAGAGTCTGCTCCATGCTCTCACTGTGATTAGTTATAATATTGATTTTTTACCAAGCTGTCAGAGTCAACATGATAACCAAGTTAAGATAGATAGAGGACCTGTTTTTGTTGTCTGGACAGTATTAAGCCAGTGATAAAATTCATCAGTTTGTTGTGAATTTATCTGGTTTTTGTTTTTTGTTTTTAAAGTTTCTTTATATCATGAAGTTTGCTTGCCAATAACACTGAAAAATTGGTCCATGGTGCCAAGATCTATATTTTCTGCACCCAATGTGGGTAATTCAGTTGTGAGTATAATACTCTACATGTATTTTTGTATGTCATACCAGTGGTTATCTTGATGGATGGAATGATTTAATGGGCAATGTAACAACAGAGGAATAATATAGTAATAAGAATACACTAATTAGTAGTTATCCTAAATAAAAGTAAATACATTTTGAGTAAGGTGTGGTGATTTTTAGTTTTGTTAGTTACATAAGATTATCTCTTTTATATCCATATGGACATATTTGCAGGCCACAATACAAAGTCTACAAATTGCACAAAATGGTTTAGATGCACTATAAAATCACTCTTGTAATGAGTAACTGTGTATAACGCAAACCCATGAGCTTAGATGTAGTCACAATAAAAATTCAAATACCTGTGCAGCGTTACTTTAGGACTGTCACCCGTTAAACATTGTTCATTTGAACAAAGTGTTTGTGTAAGAGGCACAGTGCCATGCTTGTGGAGGCAGAGCGCAACGAGGCTGGCAAGATAATTGACTGAAGACAAAAGTAAAAAACATCCAGTAATAAAAACACCAGGACACAAGTGAACAAGAGAAAAACCAGTCAAACCAGAGAGAGAGAGCGAGAGAGAGAGCAAGGAAAGGCCAAGCTGTTCTCAATATGAAGGGAAAAACCATATTTACTCAAGCGAGAGAGACAGAGTTCAACATTAGTCAAAGACAAAGAAAACACACAACCTAAATAGTGCCAAACATGAACCAATCACCAGGTGCAAACACTCACTGACAAGCACAAACAAGGTAATGAGGAAACAAGACAAAGTAATGAGGGGGTGTGGCTGCACAAGAAACACATGCCACAGACCACTTCAGATATATTGTGATTATATTGTGATTTTGAGAAATTTCTCTTGCTTTGAAAATTTTCTCTTGCGTCCAGCTGTCTAAAAATCAGGTGTCTGTCTCAGGAATATCACTGTGTTTTTCCATCGCAGCTTAAGTTTTTAAGACGTTTGATTGCAACAAAATTTATGAAATATGTATCTAGTAAATCTGCTTCTGTAAATTTATTAAAGTGTTAGAAAATGATGTATAATTTACTGTACATGTTGCATTGCAGTAAGCAATGTTAGTGTTTTTTTTTTTGCTATAATAAGGATTTATAATGTTATGTAAAATAATATACTACTTGTGTTTACCTTTCTGTCTGATAGTGAACTTAGTAAGTGGTTAAGTGAAATAACATGGGGCTACAAAAAGCTGGCTTTATTATGACCATCACTTTTTTTATGTAGAAAGCTGAGATGACTATTATTAAATATGTTTGTGTCTGTTCATGCAACACTGATATGATCAAAGTCCAAGCATTCTAACAGACTTTTACTTTATGGTTCTTGCTTACTATCAGAAGAGGAGTCTAAACCGATAGTTGGTTACTCTCATTAAATTGTTGATTAATAACTTGGTCTGTATCTAAAAAATAGTCTCTGTTAATAATTAATAATTGGGATCTTTTTTGGCAAAAGAATAGTGTCCATCTTAATTGGAGAGAATCTTATGTTCTTTCTGAAGATATGGCAAAATGCCTAATTTACTATTCAGAACATTGACTGGGCCTCAGTGCTGAAACCTTAAACTGCAAGTTGTTCGTTATCCCACCTTTAGTTCATTTCTTGTACTAGCCCAGGTTCTGTATAATGCAGTATCCCCTAAAACACATAACTGGTGAGAATTACATTTGTTTGTGAATAGAAAATATACAATAATTAATCTGATTACACCCAAACTTGAATATAGACACCTATCTGTGGGCTCTCATGCTCCTAACTTAACTCAAGGTTCACTCGTAAAACTAAGCCAAACTAAATGTGAAGCTAGGATAAAAGTCTCATTAATAAGTTTTCGCTCACTAGAAAACAATCCAGTTCTGGATAGTGGCATGGACAGACACCAATTCAGACATTTCTTTATTGACAGGAACCCTTCAGCTGACGTGTCTCCTAATTGATTTACATTGTTACATGAAGCTCACTGCTCAGGGTGCAGAAGTGGTCTGGCAGCAATGTTTACAGAAAAAAAAAACTTCTGAATGTTTTAAGAAATGCTACTTAGCATTGCATCCAAGTCACCTTTGTACATGCAGACAGTATTTTATTAATGAATTTAATGATTTATTTTCTTATTTAATTACTAAAATAGAGTTGTAGTATTACATGACTTTAATAGAAATATTGACAGTGATAGATGTATTCAGTTAGCGTTTTCTGTTGCTATTTGACATAGACTGTACTTAGTACATGTCAGGACTGATCCATACATATGTGCATAAGTCAGACATACTTACTACCCAGGGCTGATGCATACAGTCCTTTGGAAAGCTCTTGCTGTAATCACATTCTGATCTTTTTCTCTGGTATGTTTACAGGACATGATGATCTTGACAAGGCACCTAAGTAGGGATACATCACAGAAACCTGATAACTAAGACAAAACCTAAGCATGCAAACCTACACAGTTAGGGTACTTAAAAAATGTTTGCATCTTCAGGTATTTAAGAACTGTACACCTATCTCAAATGTCCCATATCTGTGTAACATCCAGAGAAAATACATGCAAGGCAAATGCAAGAAATTATTAATATTTTTATATTAATATCCAGGACATAATTCATTTGCTTTTGGTTATAAGATGACAGAGTTTTTCAGTTGAGAATTAGTCCCAGTTAAAGCATTCTTTTTATAATGGTTGAAATTAGGGAAAATATTTTTAAGGTTAAGAATATTGTGTTATAATGATGTTCTTTTATTTGTATGGCTTGCATGCATTACTTTTCTGCTCTTTTACGCAGCTGAATGTATTTTTTGGAAGAAATATGGACACCTGTATCAAAGGCAGGACCCAGTTATAACTGAATTACTCATCCTTAACCACTATAATTGTGGGAGTAAAGTTCCCGAAAGCACTACTGACATGGCTTTATGCAGTCACTAACCTACATTAACACATGCATAGAGACATGTTTATACATTGTAGGTTTTTATACTTGTGGAATATTAAATTATTATTCAATTATATATATGTAATGCTATGCTGTGCAAGGATGTAATATCATCTGAAATAAGACCTGTTACCCATGAATCTGACTAACACTAATTAGAAGGGGTATCCACATACATTTAGCTCCATTTAGCCATATAATGCATTTTCATAATTAAGTCCTTATCCTTTTAAACATTAAAAATGATAAAAAATCATCGTGCTGGTACCTAAAGAGATGGTGCTACAGAGTATGACTTAGAATAGTTATTCCTGGGTACTGCTTACATACATGGGCCTACATGTCAGCCTTGTAGTACAAACTGTAATGTTTGTGAATGAAGTTGATTCAAATGCCAGGAGAGCTGGATCAATACACAGATGACAGTAACAAGCACCTAGAACACATACGAGCACTGAACACAGGTGGCTGTAAATGAACACTTTCATTAATATTCGATAGTCCTGCTATCCTCAGTGAATGTGTCTAGTATCCTGAAATGTCAATTCTTGAAACCAAATGTAAACATGGCAGCGTGAAAGCTCACTTGTTCTACACTATCATTTTATTGCTCATACCTTATGAAATCCCCTCATAAATTTTTAAATGAGAGCATTTATTCAATTTTTCTTTGATTAATTTGATTTGCTATATGGGCAGCATGGTGACGTGGTGGTTAGCACTGTCGCTGCGCACCTCCAGGCCTGGGGCTCAATTCCCACCTTGGGTCTGTGTGTGCGGAGTTTGCATGTTCTCCCTGTGCTTGGTGGGTTTTCTCCGGGTGTTCCGGTTTCCTCCCAAAGACATGCAGGTTAGGTTGATTGGTGTGTCCAAATTGCCCATAGTGTGTGTGCCCTGTGGTGGGCTGGAACCCCACCCTGGGTGTCCCCTGCCCTGCGCCCTATGTGCTCTGGGATGGGTTCCAGGCTTCCTTGCGACCCTCACCAGGAATAAGTGGTTAAGATAATGGACGGATTTACTATATATGACAATTACAGTGATGCTTTTATGTGTTGGCTGAATTTAGTACACCAATCATAAGAGAAAATATATTGTTACTGAAATCCCTATTTATCCTGGTTCAAGATCATAGTAAAATGTTTTCTTACACAGTACACACATGCAATGCAGCTATAATATTTAATTTATTGCAGCAGTGAGGAAGGTTGAATGGATTTCAGAAGCACTCAGGTTTTATGTTGTAAGTGATCTTGTGAAACGAGTGATGATTAATTATGGTTAGATGGCCTGTCGGTGTTTCCTTGTCATGCCAAGTTTTTAAGCCTTTTAGTCACTTGTAATTTAAGGCTGTTTAGTAACTGAGCAAGATTAGTTTGGAATTTGAATTGTAAAACTAAATTTGTCCTGTGCCTTATAATTGAAAGCTTGTACCACCTGCTGGCGTGTCTCATGGTGCCCACTGTGGAATTACAGGATAGTTCTGCAAACACAGGATCCCAAGAGAGCAAGTAGCAACAACGTTTGTAAAAATTCTGATCAGACATTTCTTACCTCAGCCCCCACTGCTAGACTGTTCGGTTAAAAATAGCTTCTTAATGATCTGGAGGTAATTACTTGCACCTGTAAAAATCAAGCATTTGTGCTCTCCCCAGATCAATTGGGCTGCACTGTAATGAGTTCAATATAATATAATCAATACATGAAGAAAAGTGTGGAGAACAGTGTTTTGTTCCAAGCAAGTGAACTTTCTCTAGACAGGATTTGAGCAACTGATTTAGAATGTCAAATAAACAGCTTCAGCCAGTCATTTGAGACCCAGTTTGGCTGTAATACCTTTCCATCAGGAAAGATTAGCAAGAGCTGAAGTGTCCATATATTTCCATTTAGCAAGGTCTGTGCAGCCAAACTACAGTAAGCCTGTAAGACTACATCCTGGCTGACCTGGTGCATCCTAAGACCAGCGTCACAAAGTGCTTACATACGTCACACAGTAACTGGGACTCAAGCTTTCTGTTAAGCATTTCATTCAAGCACAAAGGTGTGCTGAAGAGCGTCGTAACTTGGACATGCACTAACATGACGCTGGGGTTGTTGGGGTTGCTCGTTCTCAGGTTTCCTGTAGCTCGGCACATTTTTGCATGAAAATCCCCTTATACCGTATATCAGTTTTATTTATTTTGTTTCCTGCTTTTTAATGGACTAACTGTAAGACGTTAGAAGCTCCTGTTTTGAAAGCAAATCAGTGGCTTCGACCTGGTCGAAATCACAATGTATTTGAGTTTGGTTAATAAGGATACTGAAGCTGTCATTAATTACCCTAGTTCAATACCATTAAATGTACAGTGGAAAGGATACATAATAAAATATGTGTCTGGTATCCTTTTTAAACAAATACTTATAAACAGGGTTTCTTGGGGGACAACCGCACTATATTTTTTAAATTAGTTTTAAAGGATGGTTTGCAAAAGTGTTATTTATTTATTTTTTATTTTGCCTTTGGAAAATTTCAATATGAGAATTGGAATCAAAAAAAAAAAGTTGAGGTTTGAAATACGTGTGTATTATGTTTATTTCGTACACAAGTAATGTGATGGCCATTAATATAACTGAATGATTGTTTACATGAAAAGGTTGTACTTATGTAACATGTTTTGGATGGGAAAACACTTCAGGTAGTCTTATGATAATGACTTTATTCCTATAAATGTTATGGTTTATTACTGAGCTTCCAAATTACAGTCTGTGTTTGAACACCAATTTTATGTCCCTTTATTAATTTCCAGAGCATTTTACAAGGGTGGATTTGCATTTATAAAGAGAGATTTAAATTTTTCCTCATCTTAAGCAATAGAGAAGGAGACTCAGTGTCTGACACACACTGTCTGTGCTCTTGTTACTGCTCTTTTCAGGGTCCACACCTTGAAGAGCAGCTGGACCTCACATTTGAAAGATGCACCACTGTACATTTGCATACAGTCCATCCTGTAATGGTTTAGTTAGTTCATATGTGTTAATAGCATTAAATTAATCTCAAACTACAGTCATAAAGACATAATCTGAGGAAGTTCAAGACAGAGCATCTCGGAGCACCGCACCTCACAACTGGTACATAATGACTGCTTATTTGTATAGGGAACATGAAACACTTGTAGACAGGAATTTAGGTACACAGGATGAGGAGACACATAAGAGCAGCTCAACATGGACATGGAAATGATAATACATAACAAAATTATATGCAGAAAGCCTGCTGTTAAAGTAAACTGGCAGGTGGGAAAGGTGTCTGTCACACTGACAACAGGAGGATACACTTTATGATAGAGTCCTCTGTGTGCTCAGGGTACTGTTGTTTGGATGGAGTGTAAGTTTAGTCTGGGAGACTCCTAAGCAATGTTTTGGAGTACCCGAAGAAAAATAATTAACAAAATTTAGTGTTACAACTGTGTAATGTGGAAATGAGAACTTTCTAGGAATGTTGGATATGGAAAAAGTCTAACATGTCTAAAAGTCTAAATTCTTATGCAAGATAAAATAATGACCAGTAACTATAATGAAACGAATAAAGTCTGTAAACCAGGGCCAAACAGAGAATTGTTAAAAACTGTAACTTTACTGAGGTAGAATTAAAGAGGGTATAAAAATAATTAAGTCAGAAAGAATACATTTGAAATTTTGTCTTCTGGTAAAAAAGATATAAAGCATCCAAACAGAAATAAGTCTAAAACAAAATAGTCGTAAAATCATAATATAATTCAAAAATAAGGAAAAAAACATTACTTAATGCTGAAAAAAAGAAAAAAAAACATTTATTATAGTGAAAATTTGTAACAGAGGAATGAACAGTGAAAAAGTCACTTAAAGAGGTTCCAGGTGGTCCAAGTCAGAAGCAGGCGGCTGCTGGGAGCCGCACCTTGTAGCCACATGTCATTATGAGGCTCTGATGGCAGATGGCCCACGTCTGTTTGCTTTTCAGTGTTAAAAAACATTGATTGGTTTTATTTATTTTAGTCACAAAAATGCATCGCTTTTTACACAGACTCCAGTCTGACTAAACTCCAAAACTCCATTATGGAAAGATAATGCTTGATAAAGCCATACGATGTCTGCTTTCCCCTTGCTTTTTTTCACAGTGAAACAAATTTTGCTCTGAGCCCAGAAGGACATGCATTGCCAGTACACTTCATGGTAGTGTGATTTTAGTCAGCAATACAGTGTGTTTCTGAGAGGTCAGAAAATGTAAGGCAGTGCCGATTGAAGTGGATTCAGATCTGAAATATTAACAATCTCAGGTCTGACTCATAAAAGACACATTTACACAAATTCAATTCTACAACTAAATGCTTTGTGTCTTTTTCTAAAAGGCAAGTTATGCATCTAAAATCCAAATAGTCAATGCATTTTTAAGGGAATATTTCCATTATAGTTCCATTATATAAATCAGCATTTTAAATGGTAATCAAACGCACTTCAAAACCATCTGCACTCTTTTAGAAATGTATGTTAAAATTATGATGATTTAAAGATTAAAAAATGTCTGATTATACACACAGGGCCTCAATGTAATACAAGAAAATGCTTTGCTTATTCAAGTTTCATGTTAATAAGAAAATGTCAGAATGACTAGCTTTGATCGATCTTGCCTATTTTCCATTGTATACTTAAAAAAAAGTCACTTGGTGATGAATGACAACAGTTACAAGCACAGATATTTAAGATGTGCTCAGTGGTGTATTTATAATAACGCAGAGAGTGGAACAACATTTCTGATTCAAATCACTATCACAAAAATGTAGTTAAGTGTGTTACTTTAAACTTTACTGTTTTACTTTTAAATTCTGGGTACATATTTTGTATGCATGTGTGTGTACAGGATCATTTAAAGTACATATTATCATACATTTCTCTTGAGACAAATACACCTCCAAATATTGCAATATTATTTGGGTATATATAGTTTCCTGTTTCGCAGAGATGGTACACTGATCTCAGTGCTTACTGTTTGCTTGAATTCTCTTTAAGCAGCGTGTTCCACCTGCCCACCATAACTGTACCACCCTGTTCTGTTAATCAGCCCACCATAACTGTACCACCCTGTTCTGTTAATCAGCCCACCATAACTGTACCACTCTGTTCTGTCAATCAGCCCACTATAACTGTGCCACTCTGTTCTGTCAATCAGCCCACCATAACTGTGCCACTCTGTTCTGTCAATCAGCCCACCATAACTGTGCCACTCTGTTCTGTCAATCAGCCCACCATAACTGTGCCACTCTGTTCTGTCATCCTTGGGGTAAGCACAGCCTACTGAACAGTACTGGAACTCACTTCAGAATTGATGAGTAACTGTAACTCTGAAAGTTCTGCCAATCATTGCAGACCTTTTCTTGGTTTCCTTATGCTATTATTGTACAAACTACTAAGTCAATATCTTCTCTGAATATCAATATCTACATTACTATTTTAAAAGTCCAAAATCTTAGCCATGTGAACCATTCTAAATCAACATGCACATTCCCTACAATAGAAATTTAAAAACATGGTTTTGCACATCCACATTTTATTTAAGGTAATAATCTTTATCACACTATTGCCAAACAGCATGAAGAACAGCATGGAAACATAGCAGCAACAACAACAAAACTTAAAGTATCAGTTGTAATGGAAAAAAATTACCTTAACTGTTGTCACATTTAATTGATTAGTGAAACATTTATGTACACTAAGATAATATGTGTAATGATAACAAAATGACATGACTAGGATCCAAGAGTAGAGCTTGGTTTATTGTTGGCAAAGCAGACCAGAAGCCAAAACACAGACAGGTAGCAGGTAATCAAGACATACTGGATGAAAGCCATAATGTCAGCCCCGGGAAATTGAAACACAAAAGTGGTAGCCAGGAACTGGAACCTTTCACAAACTTCAGGATCAAAGGACACAGAGTCAGTGTTCAGTATGTGCATGGCAATAAGAGCTCAGATGACCTGTGGAAATACTGAACACAAGAGCAGCTGTAGGGAGGGAAGGGTGAGGAGGCAAAAACAGTGAGCAGGTGAGTGTAGTGACATGTAAAGCAGGTGGGTGTGTTTGGGACTGAGATGTGTGTGTGGGTGGGTGGGGTGTAACTGAGCTTCAGCTGGTAAACAGGCAAGTCTTCAGTGTAATTTAAAGTTATGCACTTAATTGGCAACTAAATTGCCTGTAATGTGTGTGTGTGTGTGTGTGTGTGTGTGTGCATGCGTGCACACGTGCATTCACATGTACCCATTTCTGTGTGCATGGTCCTCCAGAACACCATTGGTTATGAAACACCAGAACTGAGCAGAGAAACGACCAGCACTGCTTTCAGATTCCACCCCTGTGTTCACAATAAATGTTAAGCAAGAGTGACACTAGCACATAATTAGTAACATAATTAATGCTGTTACTGTTCATTTCTTTTGATAACTTTCTGAAAAAAACCTTGTAAAAGAGCTTTTCAAATTTACTTCTGGCATGTGAATATATACATATTGATGAAATGTGAGGATTGCTCAAACGCAGGCTGGCTTGTTCCTTGAGGCGTACTGCATTCCTGTGTCAGCACAAAGTCATCTCAAAGATGAATTGGAGGTAGAGGACAGAGCAGGAGTGCTGAATCTCAGTCTGTGCTTCACACTGCCTCTCAGAAGCCATGGAAGTGTCTTTACAAAAGCCCAGGTGTCAGTACAGAGAACTTTGTACCCTTCTGTGAATGCTTTGTATGAATCTTAGGTCTGTGATGGCTGAGAGTGTACTATTTTTGACCGCATAAAATTATCTTAAGTCACTGTGTAATTCACAGCTGAGATTCTGACACATAAATATTTGTGTTGTCCGTATTTGGCATGTTTATTCAAAAACAGTGAGACCTAATTTATGGTGTGCACCTTGTTATAACTAGATGTTGTAGGATGACCTTGACCAAAAGCTATGGCTTTACTGAAGGAGTGCAACTAGAAATACAAAGTATTCCACCATTCAGCACAAGGCAAGCAATGCAGTCCAGCCTGATGCAGCATTGCTTTAGCCCAATACACAGGCAGATATTTACATTTATTTACACTGAAGACTATAAGGTGTCCACTGGCTCAGCAGGAGGGAACATACAAACTTGTTTAAAACAACTTGTATGTAAATGTAAGTACAGAAATGTACAAATATGCTGTGCAGGCAGAGCTGATTCTGATTTTGGATGAGGATGGCAAGAGGAAAAGGTCTAAGTGATTTTGACAGAGGGTTCATTGTTGGGATATGGCTGGCAGGAGTTTCAGTTACAAAGAGTGTTTCAACAGGAACAGTGGCTAAAGTGGCACCGGCATTTAGATCTATGGGACAGACATCAATAAACAGGGTCAGACATTGTGGTTAACAGCACACATTTGATGACCGTAATTAGATGTAGTGCACAGGTGGCTCAATGGGTGGAGTATCAGGCTGGGATGCAGAGTCTCCTGGTTTGAATCCCAGCCCAGCCACCTGGTGTGTCCTTCACACATCAAACACATCAGAAAACTTCACATGAATTCAGTTTTGCTATTTTTAATCTGAGCTACATATTAACTATTGTACTTTATTTCTATCCTACATTTTTAAATATAGATTTTACTTAGGACAGTTTAACTTTTTGGCAAAATTGAACTAAAACTGGTCTCTACTGACTATATTTTTTAGGAAGCTTGTCTTAAAAGGCATTTGTTTTTGCAACATAAATACCCAGAATTAAGTGTCACATTAATATATATTTTCTTGTATCTTTTTTTTCCCATCTGTCTTGATTTGTCCTGCAACAACCTGCCACTTTGGTGGTATCATTCCTGACCCCATCCTTCATCCTGCAGGTGGTGAACCCAAAAGCTGGTTCCACATTGCTATTTCAGTCTAGTCTAGTCAGGTTATGTGGTCCACCCTGCCACCAGGGGACCACCTTTGAACCCAACCTCCAGGACTGGCTCTAACAGGGGGTCCCAGTAATCCCATACATATCAGGGTTCGTGTTCTTTTATTTCTTTTATTTCCACTGACTCTGTAGCTGTACTGAGAGACTTCAACATACATGTAGCAAATGACCAAGAAACCTGGACAGGTGTCATTGGTAGGAACGGCCTTCCAGATCTGAACCCAAGTGGTAAAGTTTTATTGGATTTCTGTGCAAACCACAGATTAGACATAACAAACACCTTGTTAAAACATAATTGTGCATGGTATCAGAGGTTTGTGTACATCATATTATCTGACCTGAGGCCAAATGTTTTGAATACTCAGGTAAAGAGAGATGTAGAGCTATCAACCAGTGATGACTTGGTGGTCAGTTGGATTCGGTGCACGGTGTGAAGGCTAAAGAAAACTAGGAGACTGAAACGAATAGTGAGGATATCTTGGGAAAGACTGGCGGAGTATGATGTGAAGGATAAGTACAACTCCTACTTCCAAGAGAACTTCTTGCATGCCTAGAGGGAGTTTTGAAACATTGAGTCTGAATGGGGTGGATTAGATTTGACCAGAGATGCTGAAGGTATTGAACAGTGTAGGAGGCACATGGCTAAAGCACTTCTTCAATGTTGCATAGAAGGCAGGAAAAGTACCATTTGTCTGGCAAAAGAAATGGTGGTTCCCATATTTAAAAAAGGGGACCAGAGGGTGTCTTCTAGCTGCAGAGGTATCACACTTCTTGGCCTCCATAGTAAGAACTATGCAGGGGTGGTGGAGAGGAGATTTGGTTTTGACCTGGCAGTGGAACAGTGAAACACCTATTCTTGCACAGCGTTTCATCAGTGTAAGGGTGTATGGGAGTATGCTAAACCGGTCTACATTTAAAGCAGGTGGGTGTGTTTGGGACTGAGATGTTTGTGTGCTCATGGCTGTGTTGTGTGGGTGGGGTGGAACTGAGCTTTGACTGGTAAACAAGCAATTCTTCTGTGTAATTTAAAGTTCTGCACTTCAGCTAAATGGGTAATAAATTGCCTCATGTGTGTGTGTGTGTGTGTGTGTGTGTGTGTGTGTGTGTGTGTGTGTGTGTAGTCACTTGGTGATGAATGACAGCAGTTACAGACAGGTAAGCATTCAAGGGCTCATGGTGGAGAGGAGATTGCCCATTGAACCTTTTATTGAAGAGGAACAATTCAAGTTTTGACCTGGCTGTGGAACAGTGAAACACTTATTCTTGCACAGCTGTGTAAGGGTGTATGGGAGTATGTTAAACCTGTCTACATGTGTTCTGTGGATGTACAAAAGGCATGCAACCAGGTCCCTAGGTAAGTGCTTTGGCAGTTTATGCAAGAACACAGAGTTATTGGAGCACTGCTGCATGTTCCTGGAGCACTGCTGCATGTATGTATGCAGTGGTATCTGTGTTCGCATACTTGGTATTAAGTCCAGTCTTTTCAGTGTGGACATCAGACTTCAGAAAGGATGTGTCTGGTCACCGTTCCTTTTCTTATTCCATGGACAGGATACCATGGCAAAATCTGAAATAAATTTAGGAGGTCAGTAATCCAGGATATCCTCACAGTAGAACCACTGCTCATGCAGATTGAGAGGAGCCAGCTGAGGTGGTTTCAGCATGTAATAAATGTTTAGTAAAATGCCTATATTTCATTTTAAGTCCTACTTTTGAATGATAAACTGTTATGACAGAACATTTCATGAGTTTCCTCAACTCTTTCCTCAAGTGTGGAAAATATTAAATTTTTCTTAATGTTTTATAAAGCCCTGTGAGTCCAGGTTTTATTTATATCTCTTATGCAAATGTGATACTAATATCTGTGTGGAATGCTTATGGAATACTTGAAAAGTGTTGTGAATCAAAAGGCCGACTTGTGGAAATGTCAGTAGGTAGCAGCTTGTATTGTTACCTGAACGTTGTGAGACCAGTACATTTTTAGTGAAACTTCCTTTAAAATCATCCTTCAAAATCCATTTCAAATTCAAATGAGGCGTGAGGATTTTTCAAAGACATCATTTATTTGAAGTTTTGAATTTGAAGTAAGTGAAGTACATCAGACCCTTTGGCTTTAGAATATTTGTACCAAGACCTTTTTTATCACCTTTTCCTGGCATGGAGCAATTGACCTGTGACCCTGCTTCCACAGGACCCATTTTTGTGGTCACTTTTGATGTTCTAACATTGTAAAATGTACCTCATAAAAGCTGCATTGAGCCACAGAAAGTCTGTAATATTTTTGTACAATTACATAGTAGTGGATTGAATTTGTTGAAGAAAACTGAAAAAATTGAAAAGCCTTAAAGCAAATATGAAAAAGAACAAATAAACATATATTAGAAATGATGGTGTGTAAAAAAGGACAACGAAAGGCAATAAGGGCAGCTGGTGAATGATTGTCACGAGTTACGCAGCGAAACATGCAGCACTTGTATAAACGTCACTCGACCTCATCTTATATATAAAGTACATTTTTGCTTAGATATAAAACCAAAAATGCAGTTCTTTCATCTTCCTTCTTCTGGGTTTAAAGCCCAGCCCAGCCACCAGGTGTGTCCTTGAGCAAGACACCCAGTGCTAGCTCATTGTAACCCTAATGTGAAATGTAAGTCACTTTGAATAAAAATGTCTGCCAAATGAATAAATATAAAATGACTCTACCAAATACTTCTGTCTCTGTCAGTTCCCTCTGTGGCCTCCAGGTGTTGCCATGTTTTTTCTGCTTCTTGTTTTTCTCTACCCTTCATGTGTCCTTGTGAGAATGTTAATTCTATCAGTGCTTTCGCCTGTCCCTCCTTAACTCCTCTCCTCCATACCTCCTTGTATTTCTTTCCTTTGCCACTTGCTGTATGTCTATGTTGGTAGTGATCTGCCCTTGTTACAGGATCCTTGTTACTTAATGTTTTTTGTTATTTATGCCTTATTCCTCCTGTCTTGATCTCTTACATCTAAATAAATCCTTGTGCGCTTAGGCTCAGCCACCGCCTGCTTTCATATGCTGCTTGAACATTTCACTAAGATTTAAGGTGTATAAGTCTTTCATTTTGTGGTCTCAAGTATTAGAAATATCCAGCTGTGTAAAATACAGGTTTTAAATTATGTTTTTGTATGCTAAAAGGAAAACATTAAATTGTTTTCAGGCTGTATGTCATAAAGTAACTAGCCACTATGAATATGGCCCAAATGCTGGTATAGTAATAATAAATAACAAAGAATTAAAAACTGCAAAAGGCATAAACTAGAACATTGTAACATTCGTTTAATGTAGCCACAGCAACCATTGACCATAATTCAGTTAATCTAAATCAGTAATCAGAAAATAAAAGAATGTAACAGGAGTAAATGTGAAAGTAGAAAAGACATAGTTGAACACATTAAAGGCATTATATGAACATTAACCTCACTCTGCCTCCACTTGCAGAGCTGCATCCACTCAGTGTGGGCTTCATTGAAAATCAACACGTTCTTCCTTTTCGCCTCTCCACCATTTCCTCTTTATTTCTACGTTTGCTCACTTTCTCACATTGTGAGGTCTTGCCCACTTTGAGTGCATGTTGAGCCGTTTGCTGAGTGCTTCATGTCTTTGGCACAGTTGTAGCTTTTCCACAGTCCACATGATTGTGCCTGTCCTGCTGTTTTCAACTGATCTTCTGAATTTTCACTTGTGTTTCACTTGTGTTTTGGCATTACATATTTTAAAAAAGCCATTGCTGCAAATGATCATTTTGTTTTTCATGTGCTAATAGAAATGCAAAATGTGAATATAATGACAGCATGTTCTAAGGAGCGGAAGACATGTAAATCATCACGTGTGTGCTTCATCACCGTGCCGATAACCTGCCACTTTGACACTGTATGGTCTTACTTTTTTGTTATTTGAAAATAATGCGGAAATATATTTGTATTCTCTGCGCAGGAGACAACAACAGCTGCACTCTCTGTGCAGGAGACAAAGACTAGGTGACCTTCCACACATTTAACAGTTGGCCTCATTCACCAATAGCTTCCTCTTTTTTTTAAACGTCTATGTCAGAAAAAAAGTCTATGTCACATTCATGATGTGTTCTAAAAACAGAATTGTTCACCAATGTTTTCTTATAATGATGTCTTCATAAATTGAATGCCCCATTTCTGATTAGTATAGGCATATGTCCTGTCAATCCTCATTGACTACAGGGCCATGTGCTCACCAAGGTTATTATCATATACAAAAACTACAACAAAAATGAAAAGTACACGTAACAAAACAAACTCGTAAAATAAAAATAAAACCATAGCTTGTAAAAATAGCAAAATAAAACTAAAATTGTCAAGTCAAATTTATTTATAAAGCACATTTTAACACAACAATGTTGACCAAAGTGCTGTACAATACCTAAAAACACAAACCACAAACAGACAATAGACCCAGGAGACAACACCTAAAATAAAAACATAAAATAAATTTAAAATGAAAATAAAACAAAATAAAACAGTACATATTAAATAATAATAAACAAATTAATTAATTAAAACAGATTAAAATACCACCGTCATACTGTATTAAACCCCATAGAAAATAGAAAAGACTTAAGACAAGATTTAAAACTAGGAAGACTTGGAGCCTGTCGAATGTCCAGAGGGAGCTCATTCCAGAGTCTTGGTGCAGCCACTGAGAAAGCACGATCACCTCGAGTCTTCATCCTGGACTTTGGAACCGTCAGCAAGAACCTATCTGCAGACCTAAGTGAGCACGTCGGAATATACTTCTGCAGAAGGTCAGCAATATAAGGTGGTGCTTGATTTAGGGCTTTGTAAACAAATAAAATCTTGAATTGTATCCTAAAACGCTTGAATTGTATCCTAAACCATTAAGAAACGAGCAGCAGCATTCTGAACCAACTGCAGATGAGCAAGTGATGCCTGGCCAACACCAACATAGAGGGCATTACAGTAATCAAACCTGCTAGAGATAAAGGCATGTATGATAATTAGTCATTTAGCTGACCATCTCAAGATCACTTTTAGTTAAAAATGGTTTAATTTGGGACAGCAATCTCAGTTGAAAAAAACTAAGTTTTTACAACCGAATTTATCTGCTTATCAAGATTAAAACCGCTGCCCAATAACACACCCAAATTTCTCACAGTTGGTTTTATGTACGCCTTTAGAGAATCAATTTCAGGTGTATGGTCCGCAGAAGCTCCACTAGGACTAAATACTAGCACTTCCATTTTAACTACAACTACAAAATCATTTCATTAACATTTTTTTTTGATAAAAGATTTGTTTGTTTCCATCTTGATTCACAAAAATTGATCTTTTAAAGTTAAAATATAAGCTGGTATTTCTGAGTTTTCCTGCTCCTCAGTCCTCGTGCCGCACCTGGGGAGCTCCTGCTGGGTGTCTTGCTCGGGAACGCACCTGAAGACTGAGTTGGGAAATATTCTGTTCTGGTAGCACAAGGAATGTAACCGGATATAAAAAATTAATGTAATGTACATGGTAATAAATCTGAATATATGTCTAAACTCAGTTTTACAAAAATAAAAATTACTGATACAAAATATTATCATTTACTTTGGATTTTGTATGGTATTCTTTGTTTTAACCCCAACCCTATTCACTGTTATATTCTGACATTTCTTAACTCAATGTCTACACATTATACCTTCAGTTCTCAAACAAACTGTTTCTGTTTGTAATGAATAGATTTGATAGTTTTATAATACATATGAATTTGTAATAAAAATACAAATAATTTTTCATGTAAGCTGATCATTTTAGCAGTTTCAAATCCTCATAAAGATGTTCTAATACTTTCTTTCCTGTTTTAAATGTACATTAGACTGAATGAATGAAATTCATATCCTATATTTATCTGAAAGGCTCCCTTTTGTTAATTTAACATAAATTATATAGTCACTATTCACTTAATCCTTTCTCAGTAAGATTCTCTATACTGTAGAAATATTTTTACAGTAATGAGTCTGACACTATTGTTCTTTAAATAGATAATGTCTTCAAACTGTTTTCCAAACAATGACATATTGTTGAGTCCTTTGCTTGATTCTTTGACAACAGACTGTGATCTTTGTAATAAACGTGTATTTGCTGCTGTCTGCCCCATAGGCCAGACTGGCTGCAGATCACACCGGTCTTCATTACACTGACAGAACACATTTTTTACCTTATTTTTTCTCGTCTTTATAGTGCATTTACCCAAACATTATCAAACACTTTAAATGTAGCAGATTTAAATGCCTATGTAAAAACATTTATTTATACACTCGGTGTAACAAAACTGGCATTATGTACTTGTTTATAACATATGCTTGTTCGTTGTAAATACATTTAAACCACATATAAAGAGGGACTATATTCATATTTAAAAGTTTCAAGCTGTTCTTGTAAACTTTATAAAGTATGTTATCAATATAAAAAACTAAGGAAGTAGCATGACCAAAAAAGTTATGATGATATTAATTCATACACAATTTCAATACATAATTTTATTTCTAAGAAAATTATTAAATATTGGCATATGCTTATTTTAAAACATGTATATATACATTCTCATATTAAAAAAAATGTTCTAGTGTGTTTTACAATTATACCCATAACACCACAGAGAAATTAAACAAGTAGTAAATTAAGCAAGTAGAATTACATAGAAGTAAAACAATCATAAATATTAACCAAAAAAACTACTGTATAGCACTTGTTATATGAAACTGCCTAAATGTTTATTATTATGAATAATTACATTGTGTTCACAGTATTGTTCGTGTTGAAGTCTATTTCAGAGTCCACAGGAGGATGACCAGACGTTTCTTTCATAAAGTCCAAATGGATTACACAGAGCCCTGTGGTGGGGTGGTGCCCCGCCCTGGGTGTCCCCTGCCCTGGGTGTCCCCTGCCCTGCGCCCTGTGGTGGGGTGGTGCCCCGCCCTGGGTGTCCCCTGCCCTGGGTGTCCCCTGCCCTGCGCCCTGTGGTGGGTTGGCGCCCCGCCCTGGGTGTCCCCT